>JAKSZP010017493.1:0-81379 GCA_022478985.1 Massospora cicadina
CTAAGACCCAAAATGATGGGAAACAAAAGGTTTCTGATAGCTTGAAACTGGTCAGACAATAGATAAGAGCCTACCTGGAAATTGACTGACTCTCTGACGTTCAGTGTGGGGATACCTTGAGAATCCCCACCTCTAACCATACCACCGGGTGAGTAACTCAACTCAAGGTAGTCAGCGAGATTTTGGTCAATAAAATTATTTGAGGCACCATTATCCACCAAAATAGTTGTGATGAACTTTCCATAAGAGGAAGTAAGAGTAGCAGTCAACAAGAAGTATCCATAATGGGATTTATCCAATGCAGAAAGCGCCATCACTTCACCCGAAAATTCTTCCTCCAGTTTCAACAAGCCATCAGGGTATGTTTTGGAATCATAAAAGGGGGAGGGATAGTGGCCACTCTTACTACTGAGGCCACACGTCCCACCACACCTTCTGCAGGTGCATATACATCTTTATACTTATAACGTAGTTCTTTTTCAACTTCATGAGAACCCCTAATCATGGTAGGGGTCAAACGAGGATTCTCAGGAGTGATCTGATATACAGAAATGGAATTTTCATCCAGACCATATGAAAATATAAACAGCTCGTTTAGAATATTTTGCTAGCGTTATAAAACGCGGTTTCTCCATCTAGTACTAAAAAAAATAAAACGCGTTTTCTGGTTCTAACGAACCCACACTTATTCTGAGGGTTTGGTGTGCATTGCTATCCAGGGCCATCACCCCCAAGCCCTGAATTGATGCCTCAGCACGCACCTCGGACATGTGTTGGGAGAGAAAAACAATAACAGAAACCCTTTTTTTGTTAAATTTGGGTTCAGACCCTCCAATGTTCCCAATTTCCGCCAATATGGGGAGGAAATCAGTGGATTGCATCTCATGATTCAAGGAAATATCACTAGTTGAGGACGCGATATTTATAGGGATGACCATGGGTGACATCATCGCGGCGGAATCATCTGAAACCTTTACTTCCTTCTTGGGGCTAGACCCTTGTACAGTTCCAAATTTAGAAGGAGTCGAAGGATTAGAAGGATAAGATTCCCTCATTTTGAGAGGCGCGCGCGACTTTTTGGTTCCCATATTTATATGTTCTAATCTGATGACAGCCAAATTACCTAGCCCCTTCTGGGTTGGGGCGGGGAAACTATCCAAAAGGGTTTTGACAAGATGATTGCAAAAATTCTGAGACCACCAGGTGCGAGCAGGAAGGGTGGACACTTCCCAATTGGTAATTGCAAAAATAATGCCAAGACGTATTAATACAAAACCTAATGAGAAAACTGTGGTGAGCACCATCATGGCAGTGATAAATGGCCAACACACCCAATTCACTAATATTGGAAGTCCCACACGGATAAATAGTATGCTCATATAATAAAAGGGTTGGTCAACTAATGTCAAGAGTTTCTGTAACTATCTTGTTCCCAGCAAGATGATGTGTGACGCGAACCCACATTGCTAGGGAACTAGCTGTTAAGAGAATGGATAATGAGGCACCTAGAATGGTGCTTGAGCAGAAGGTAACCCAGGCGAGGGTGTAAAGCACCACATATGAGAACAGGTAAGTAAGAAACCTCCCAACTTGAATAGGCACCAACGGGGAGTCCATATTGGAGGGTAACTTGGCGCAAGTAGACTTGGGTGTCTTGGTCTGGAGGGGACCTAAACAGCCCAAGAAAGCACCTGTGATTCGTGTAAATGGTGATAATAGGTAGTGGCCCACATAGTTGGAGACCTCCCTGAAGAGGTCCACTAGGTTCGCCCAAGAAACCATTGTAAAAAAATGTAAAATAACGGGTAAATTTATTAAAGGAAGGTCAACCAACAAGGAATGTTGGTTGCAAAAACATATTTAAAGTGGGCCGGAGAAATTCAGGTTCTGTGGAAGTGCGCCCAAGCCTTGACGCTTTAATAAACGGATGCTTCCATCCGTTTCAGTAAAAACACCAAAAGTGCCTTCACTCAAGTAATCAATTGAAGCCGTATTTTACCTGAGCTTAAAATTTCATAGCTTGAGCGGGACTCAAACCCTTGCTCTCCAACCAAGTGAATTTAACCATCTTCATTTATAATGTAAATCGTTTGTTTTAGTGTCTAGGCCGAGATAAGAGGCTGGTCATTTTGCACCCCATTAGTATCAACCTAAGCATGCTTGGCTTGCACTCAGCGTTGATCTAAGGTGTGTTTCAGGTCAGGAAGAGCCTGAAGTTTCACCTTCTTGGCCTCCTGTCGCCCAGCCTTGTCTTTAGCATCTGTTCCTACTATAAAGTCATCTAACCATGACAGTTTACCTTGTCCCAAGAGTTACACTCCTACCTCTTAGATTTCTACAACTTGGCTTCTTCATTTGTAAGAGATAACCATGAGGCTATTCTTGAAAACCGTGCCCAACTTATCTCTATTCAAAACCAACTCTCCCAACTGGATGTGGGAGTGGCTAGCCTGCTTCGTGAGGAAGTAGCTACTCAATTTACTGAGACCACCACAATTATTTAGAGTCATTTGCAACAAGCTATTTCCAACCTCGCCAGCCAACTTAATGCTTTTACCAAACAAACTTTTGAATTAATAAGCCAGATTGAATTAACTATCAATCAACGTTTAATGCCTCAAGAGTGCCTGAGATTCCAGGGCCCCCTGGGGAGCAAGGATCAGATGGTTTTACAGGAGTGATGGGGCTCCCTGGTCAGGATGGAAGTGAAGGGCCACCTGGGACAACTGGCCCCTCTGGATATGGGCATCCTGGTCCTCGTGGGTCCCCTGGGCCTCTGGGTTCAACTGTGCACTTACCTTCCCCTCCAGAAGATCCTTCTTTGGTAGCCGCCTTCTTACCCTCAAGTGAAACCTTGAAATACTGCTCAAAGCTGTTAGCTATCTCACTCTGGAGAGCCTATTGATCCAAACCTTACTGTCGATGCAATTAAGGAAGGGTTGGATAACTTTCTACCATCTTTACGACTCTCTCACTGATGATTTAACTCACCAAAAAGAAAAATTGTTAGGTTGGAGCAAGACAATTATGAGCTCCGAACCCTAATCCAAAATCTACGTGTCAAAATGGAATCAATACGCAATGAACTTCAACAAAAAGCATCCACTGAGTCTCTAATTGATCAAATTGGGGCTCTTCAAGACGATCTGAACCATTTTAGACAACAAGCTGATTTGAATCGAAATCCTGAGCCTCCATTCGGATCCAAGCTATCCAAAGGCAATCAAATTAGCCCAGTAGGCGTTAATGTTATTTCAACTCACGTGAGAACTACATTTAAACCTTCTTTTAAAGATAAGTTCACCCCAGGGGAAGGAAGTATCGCTTCATTTCTATATATTTATGAAAATGTTATGGAGGAAGCTCCTGATCAACAAAAGGTTAAATACTTACCCTCTTGCCTTAGTAGATCCGCCCAAGAAATTATGGTACCCCACCTCATGAGATGCAGCACTTGGGCTGAGGTGAAGGCTGCGCTTATTACCGAATTTGGTAGTGATCTCACCTTGGCAAATCAAAAGAAGGCACTTATGAGTATTAAGTTAAGACGTGGCGAATCTCCCACTGAGTTTGCTTGATTCTATGCTGAGGCTCAAACCTTTGTAACTAACAACCACCTCACTCTTGACAATGCTGTTGTTGCCATCCTTTCCGCTTTAGAGTTTTTTCGCAGCTCCATCTTCACATGACTTCAGTTAAACAAAATTTTACTTCTATTTTAGATATTAAGGAGGCCCTTCTTGAAATTCCTACCTTTGTAGTTACTGCTGCTTCTGCTTCAGCCTCACATCCTCGAATCCATGTGGTGAACAACAATGTGTTAGAAAAAATTGAGCTTGACCCAACTCACCTATTGTGGTCGTCGCAACCACACCGTTCAACATTGTTGGACAAAAATGGCCAAAGAGAAAGAAAAAGAGGGGTCAGCATAGGGTGAGAGGCTTTCTATGCTGACAACTTTACTGCGCCTTGAGAACAATTAGTCCATACTATTTCCACTGACCTTATTGGCCCTAGTGCTCCTGAAGAAGAAACCCCTATTGAGCCTTCCATTGATATTAAACCTAGCGATATTTCTTCTTATCCTCTTTCTAAGTCAGCCCCTGCAGCTATATATTCTATCCCAACTCAGTGGGGAGTGACGGTAACCTGTATTGAAGTGGTGGTTCACAAAGTAAAGTTCTTGCTATTGTTGACTCTGGCTCTCCAATTAACATCATTTCTTCTCGACTAATTTAAAAAATTAAGATTCAGCCTGATCTTAACCATTCTTCAGAATATGGGACTGCTGGTACCGCATATGCTCAAGCTATAGGTGTTTATTATCACTTGCCCCTAAAGTTGGGCGGCCTATAGCTCTCTATCCCTGCTGTAGCCTTGGATAATAATAGCTATGACCTCCTATTGGGCACTGGGTTTCTTATGGAACATGCTGCCATTATTAATTTTAAGGATAATTTCATTTTTATATTAGGATACCATGTCCCTTTAAATTTAACTTTTGCTCTCAAGGAAAAAGGGAACCGGAAGTTGAGGATGTGCCTAATCAAGTCTCCTGTTTTTGTTGAGCATTTAGAATATCGTGTGTTGGGGTCCAAAGTTAAGTTGCCCCCTGCCATGGTCGAGACTGAGGAGGGGATGCCTTTACATTCTCCCCAGGTCCTTACTATACCTCCGCAGGCCCAAATCCTGGTAGACACTGGGGTTCAGTTGGTTCCCCCTCCTAATAATTTGCTCAAGATATCTAGTTTACCTAACCCTTCTGTATTTGAGGCTCTCCCCTGTCCAGGTGTTTTAGATCCCGCTTATCAAGGCACTGTCACTGTTCTTTTAGCCAACTTCTCCCAGTCTCCTAAAGTCATTGAGCTGAATCATCTTATCACTTATATCCGCCTCTTACCTTATGATCAGGCGATGGGGGTTTATGGCGTTGGGACCCTTTGTGACTTTGGGTTAGAGGAGCCTCCTGTTGTTGCTGCAGTGCCTGTACAAATTGGTTCTGATTTGTCAGCTGAGCATAAAGTGGCTTCCAAAGCTTTGATCGATGAGTATTCAGATATTTTCTCCTCAGTCCCTCACGATTATGGCCATATGCAAGGCGTTCAACACCAGCTTAGTACTGGAGATGCTATTCCTTTTCTATCTCGACCTTATCGCACATCAAACTGAAGAAGCCCAGGTTACCCTCAAATTGAAGCAATTGCTCGATATTGGCCTCCTTCAACCGTCACATAGTCCCTGGTCCTCCCCTCTCCGGTTAATTAAAAAGAAGGATGGTAGCCATCATGTTGTTATGGACTATTGACAATTGAATAGCATTACGCGCAAGGACAGCTACCCTTTACCCCGCATTGATGACTCCTTACACTCCTTATCTGTCTCCCAATACTTTTCTGCGATGAACTTGGCCAGTGGCTACTGGCAGATTGATCTTTCCACTGAGGATTGTGCCAAGTGTGCCCTTGTTTCCCATGAAGGGTTGTTTGAGCCCACCCGTATGCTTCAGGGGTTATGCAATTCCCCTGCTACCTTCCAACGGGCTATGGACCAGTTTGGGGACCTTAAACTCATGTGTGTGTTAGTATACCTTGATGATATCACAGTCTTATCCTGAACATCTACTGCACACCTCGATCATCTCCATCAGGTATTTCAGCGACTATAGAGGCCTCCTTAAAGCTTAAACGCTCTAAATGTAAATTTTTTGAATGAAATATGGAGTTTCTAGGTCACAAGGTGACGCGGCAAGGTATCCTCCCCACCCCAGATAAGGTCTCTGCCATTAAACGCATGCCCACTTTAAAGAATTTGCGAGAAATCCAAGTCTTTCTGGGAATGGTGGGCTACTACCGCCAGTTTATCTCTCACTTTGCTGACCTTGCAAAAAATTTGGTTGAACTCCTACACAAAAATGTGCCCTTCTTTTGGGGCCCTGAACAGCAACAGTCCTTCAATTCCTTACACACTGCCTTGTCATCAGCCTCTGTCTTTATTCATCCTAACTTTGAGAAGCCTTTTGTTCTCTTCACTGATGCCAGTGACACCGCTGTAGGCGCCATCCTTTCCCAGTTAGACCGAGACCAAGTTGACCATCTGGTTGCCTAATTCAGCAAAATGTTAACTAAGGCCGAGCATAACTACTCAGTAACTGAACGTGAGTGCCTGGCAGTTTTACTTGCTATCAAACACTTCCACCCCTATTTGTACGGTAAACATTTTACAATAGTCACCGATCATTCCTCCCTCTGTTGGCTTTTCCAAATGAAAGATCCCGATGGGAGGTTAGCTCGCTGGGCCCTCAGACTCCAAAATTACGATTTTTCTATAGTTTACAGAGCCGGCGCCATTCATCAAAATGCAGATGGGCTATCTCGCCTCCCTATTTTACATGTAACTATTCCTAAAGAAGATCAACTTTTTTAGCTTCTCCCTCACCCTAGGTTGTAGTCTCAGTTATCTCCAGACATTCAAGCCAGACTAAAGAAGATGGCTTCTAACACTAAAGTCGTTGATGGTGTCTTGGTAAAACAGTTTGACACCGCTTTTCTACCCTATCTCTGCCCTTCTCTTCAGACTGAAACTATCAAGGAAACCCTTAAGACCCTTGGGCATGGGGCTGTAAAGAAAACCCTTAAGTGGCTAAAAACCAAATGCTATTGCTAGAATATTGCTGAGTCCATTAATGATGTTTTGGAAAGTTGCTTCACCTGCCATTACCAGGACAAGTCTAATCCTTGCTTTAAATTTGAGCTTGTAGCACCTAGGGCCCCTTTTGATACTGTTAGCATCGATGTTGTAGGTCCACTATCTGTGGGTGTCTATGGCCATCGCTATATTATCCTTGCCATTGACCACCTAACCAAGTGGGTTGAGGCCACTTCAGTCCCTCATGCTACTGCTAGAGCTACTGCCCTCTTCCTGTACCAACACATATTTTCCCATCATGGTTGCCCGCGGGGACTTTTATCAGACAACAGAAAAAAAATTTATTTCCTCTATAGTCCAGGAATTAACTTCTTTGCTAGGTATAAAGCACCTCTTCACTACACCATATCACCCCGCCACCAATGGCGCGGTAGAGCGTGCCAATGGTACATTAACTTTCATTCTACGAAAATTATCTGCTTCAGACCCTGTGCATTGTTATGATTTTCTCCCTAGTGCCTTATTGGCCTACCGAGTTATCTATCACAGGATGATTAAGATGTTCCATTTCCAAGCCCTATATGGGCTCAAGCCTCTTTTGCCTTCCAATCTTCAACCTATCCTTGCATCAGCTAATCTAAGTAATGTAGAGCTTACCCTGTGACGGCTAACTGATGAGATCATACATCTCCAAGCTATGATCAATGGATCTATCAAAACTACCAATTTTAGAGAAGGAGTTTGAGCCAATGAGCACCGTCCTGCGCTCCCTGAAAACTCTTTAGGAGATTTAGTCTTGTTCTATCACCATCGCCCTGGGGGAAGGACCCATAAGTTTGCCACCACTTGGTCTGGTTTCTATTGGATGATACACCATAGGGGCCCCAAATATTCTATTGCTGCTACTGGTACTGGAACGGTAGTTATTTGCATCCACAGCCGTTTTCTGCACAAGTACTATCCCCCTCAGCAAGATCTTGAGGGGGGTGTTGTTGGGATCTGACCTGCTCCTAATCAATCTAATTTGAATTTCCCTACTTCCAATAGCTCTCCGAATTTTCCTCTAACAGAGCCATAGTTTCCGCCCCCTAATCTATTTGTTAAAAGAAAGCCTGTCGTCAACTCCCCACCTGATCAACGTCAGGACGCCAAAGATCTTGCCAGTGGAGGACGTCGCTATCCTGAAAGGATTAGGAGAAAAACCACGCCTATAGATATCCGCGCCTTTTTCTTAAATGAAGTTACGCTTTTATCTTCAATTCAATTTTTTTCTATTTATATCTAGAGCCTCTGTACAGCAAGCTCCTCTCCAGCCATCAACGTCCCTGTTTTAATACAATAGGTCCCTAGTCACCTATTATCAAGCTTATATCAAGTTACCAGCCCCTACAATTAGGATTCCCGGCTCTCCCTGCTGTCTGCTCACCACAGGACCTTTTAATCCATCCATTTTGGTATGCTTCGGAGGAACTATTGCCCTCAGCTACCTGATCCCAACAACTATTGATCAGGTACATGACCAATTCCTAAAGCCCTATTCTTCATCCACCATTCTTGAGAGGTTGATGTCAGACATTTGTCCTCCCAGCTGCAAAATAAGAATGTTTTTGGTCAGAAGTAGGCGAAAAGGGGAAAAGTTGGCCTTTTCTAAGTTTTATGATACTGATACAAAGGATTTAAGTGTTACTAATGAATATATTGGCTAAAAGACCCTTGCTGATTCTCAGTGGAGCCCTGCAACTTGGGGTAACACAATTGTGAATGCTACATGGGCAATAAGCATAAAATCGAGCAGTCAGATTACCTCAACCACATGGTGGACCCTGGGACATCCATCGGATGGTACTCCCCCAGCCACAACCAGGTCCCTCCAAGCACCTATGTGAGACCACCCCCTTTTATAGCTTGGTGGGGTCCCCCAAGATGCAGTAAAAATTCAAAATGGGATTGGCTGAAATTCATCAAATCATTACCCCATGGGTACATTTTGGCCAAAAATAATTCCCCATCCATTGTTCAGCCAAAATTATATGAGTATTCTGAGCTTCAATAAGCTGTTTTCCCATATTTCCTAATTCATACTAGACTAAGATATTCCAAACCTATCAATAAATTCTCCTCGACCTTCAGGTCATTTTAAATACTGTATGGTCAGATGTCTGGGAGCGTTTTCTTTCTTTTATTGTACTAATAAAATTCATAAAACCCAGTTTTCTATTAGTGCTCAATATTTATTTTTACTTAAAATCTTTGTGAAATTCAGTGGCATAAAGCACCAGCAGGCAGAAATCAGCTGGACTCCTACAACATCAAACTAGTACTTTATGATTTGCATATATAAATTAAGTTTAGAAAAAAATAATCTGAAATTTTTGACAGGTTTTGTCAGGCAATTGCAAGTCCAATATGCGAGAAGAGCGTTATGGATAAAGATGTTGTAAAATTGGACTAAATACCCTGGCTGATTCATAGTGGAATCCTTTAAATTGGGGCAATAATTTAATAGATATCAGTAAAACTTAGCCAAATGGTTTGAGTTTAGGTAGTCAAAATATTCCAACTCATCATCAGAATCAAGGGAGTTCTTCTAAGGTCACTCCACGCCTTACTACCAATCTCATTCAAGCCACACTGCGGATACCAGGCCCTTTTATAGGGTTGAAAGGGGTCCCAAAAAGTTTATATATTTTCTCACATGGTGATTGGCTCAAATTCATTAAACATTACCTCATTGGCTTGTCCCAACCCACTTTCAACCCTCCATCAGCCTTTCTGATAAAGTGAGGTGAGATTCGAGGGCTTCAATATGTTGAATGACCATATTTCCTTATTTAACTCAAACCTAATAATGATTCAATCTGTATGCCCTTTGAGCCCAAAATGAGTTTAATTAATAATCCGTAGCAGTATATGAGAGTTCTTTTTTCTTATCCCCACAGAACTTAATAAACAATAAAACTTACAACTTTTTAGTCTTTAGTGTCTTTCTAGTTTATTTTAATTTAAGTAGTTCTACCCCTGTTTGTTGGAGTTTAGGTTCAACGCACCACCAAGCCTATACCTAAAATCCAACAATGGTTCTCACTACAGGTGTTAGCCTTTACACCATAACAAACTTCTAAAAAATGGAGCTTGGTGGGGAAACTTCCCCTCACAACCTCCCCACCTTAGCTGAGTCTAGGATCACTGCTTTAGAACTACATCTAAGTTTTGTTTTGACTCAAGAAAGCTCAAACTACCCCCTCTCAAGGTCTTTATAGAGCCTCTCTACCATCCATAAACCTCCTTTTAGGGACAAGTTTATCCCCAGGTGAGGGAAATGTTGCTTCGTTCCTCTTTATGTATGAAGTCGCTATGGAAGGGGCAACTAATCACCTTAAAATTAAGTACCTCCTTCCCGACATCTGTTGTGGTAATCAAGAGAGAATAGTTCCACACATGGCCGCCCTCAGCACCTGGAAGGAGGTGAAGCAAGCAATAGATGTGGAATTCGGCTTCCTACAAAACCTGAACAGGCAAAAACAGGCCTTTATGTGCCTTAGTCTGTTACAGGGTAAATCAATCGCCTCTTTTGCTAAACGTTTTTACATTAAGGCTCAACTCTTATTGCTTGCAAAAATTCTACCCCTAGACGATGCTATTGCGGCTATATTGGCTTCTTGGCGTCCCATACCTCCTTGGCAATGCACCTCTCTTCTATGAAGCATACATTTAAAAATGTACGAGATACCAAGGAAGCTTTATAAAGAGGTGGTTGATCATTATGAACTTGACCCTATGCAAGGGTCTCTGAGACAAGCAGCTACGCCAAATATTTTATCTTCTATTATGGCTGCTTCCCTTGGGATACTTGCACCTATGAAGTTGCCATCACACACCGCTTCTTCTTCCCATAATGATAATCAGATGGTAATGTCTGTGCTGTGGCAATGCTCCCCTTCATCTTCAGCTCCAAAAAACCAGTTTGTGAAAGCAGTCGTTCCATTGCCTTGCCCAATTTTCTCCAGAGCAGCCTTCACAAGTGGTTCAAAAGCTTGTTTCTAAGTCTAAACCCTTTCTCAGGTAACAATCGCCCCCATTAACAATGGGTTAAAATGACTAGGGCACAAACGCTAAACTGTCTGTTTAGCAAAGACATACAGCCACAGAACGACCTAAAGCTGGTATATAAGAAGCATCTTCCTCCAAGGCGCTATATTCCTCAACCTCTCAGATAGCTAACTCTAGTGTGAAACCTGTATCTATCAGGCAGCACAAACCACCTACTTTAAAGGTCTAAAATTGAGCTGTGAAAATTTCACCGCCTCCTTAAAAGCTAATAAGATAGAGGAACCACCCCAGGACCTATCATGCCTAAAGGGAAGTCATGAACCTACCCCACCCCCTGTGGCCTCCCTAACCTGCATTAATAATCTCTCTGATGACGAATCTGAGGATTGTGGCAAAAACAGAGGTCTCTATGTTTTAGGAGCCCCATATGAGGTGGAAATTCCCGATAGGTTGAACATGATAGAGTGGATTGGGCTAGGATCCCCCGCCAAACTTAACTCCGCCAAGAGTTAAGGGGTTTTGAGGTCATTGACACTTCCAGTGACGCTGACCAGTTTATTGCTACCTTGATCCGCCCAAACCAGTATGTTCATACCCTGCGGTATATCCAGGAGAAATACCCTGAGACAGCCTAATGTTTTGCTTTTACTCTTCAACTAAAGGAGGTTCTCGCTCTTTCCCCCAACTTGAGTGGAACATCAACTAAAGTGGAAGTCATAGTCAATGGAGTTTGGATTAATGCTATCCTCGACACTGGGTCCCCAGTAAATATTGTGTCATCAAAACTCATTAAAAAGATTAAACTGGCACCCAATATCAACTATACTCAAGGATTTAGGACTTCAGGTCCCAACAACATCTGCGCCATTGGGACATACTCTTCTCTGCCCATCCATCTTGGGAAGCTCATCTTGTCTGCTCCCACGGTGGCCCTAACTAACAGTACCTATGCTCTACTCATTGATACCTAATTCACGCTTGAGTATTAAGGGATTATTAACATAAAGCAGAGTTATTTCTCCCTGCTTAACTACAAGGTTCCCCTAATTTTGACAAATGATGAGTTTAAAATAAAAAAAGCTATGTTTGCACAGTCAAGTATCCCTCTTCCGCTTTATCCCTACATTATGCCACAGCAGGACGACATACCAAACTGTTGCCTCAATCAATGGGCGCCCTTGAAGGTATCTTTTTCTATGCTTCTGTAGAAGTGACTATAAAGGCTGGTTGATAAAAGGGTAGTTATTATGAAGAAAACCGTGCAAATCCCACACAATTGCCTAATGCACCTAAAGAGCATTAGTGGAGTTAGCCCTTTGGAGCCCAGCGTTTTTCCAGGCGTGCTAGACCCTGCTTAACAACGACCCATCAATTATCTGTTAGGGAATCTCACCAAGAAAATATTTCTTTAAAGAAGCATCAGGAGATAGGTAGAGGCATGATGATTCCTTTTTAGGAAATAAAGCAAGTTCACAGTATTGGATCTATGAAGATACGGGTTTACCTGCTGCCAGTCTTTATGTACCTTACCTCCCGTTCATATCTCTTATGAACTCACTCCAGCTGAGCTGAAAAAGGTCCACACCCTGCTTGAGGCCTACAGAGACATTTTCTCTAAATCTGACACGGACTATGGCACATGAAGGGTTGGGCTCATACCATTGACGTTTATGATGCTTATTATATAAGCTCAAAACCCTACTGCAAATCAAAGGTTGAGGAGCTACATATGCGGATGTAGCTCAAACAGATGCTGGTAGGCTGGGTTGTTGGTGCCTTCCCAAAGCCCTTGGTCATCACCACTCCTATGGATAAAGAAGAAAAATGGAGGTCCTCGGATAGTTATGGGCTACAGTAAGCTGAACAACCTCACCAAGAAGGACATCTACCCTATCCCCCGCATTGATGATGCTTTGGCCCAACTCTCTGGGTCTAAATTATTCTCTGCCATGGATTTGGCTAGGGGGTGCTGGCAGATAAACCTATCTCCACAGGATCAGAAGCGCGCCCTTATCTGCACTGAGGGTTTGTTTCAACCAACTTGGCTACCTCAGGGGTTTTTTAATGCGCCTGATACTTTTCAGCGGGCTATGGATCACATTCTCCAAGACCTTAAGCTGAGCTGTGTGGTTGTCTATCTCGATGACAGCACAGTATTCTTGAAAACTTTTAACGAGCATCTCATGTACCTAAAGGAGGTGTTTCAACGCTTGCGTGCATCCAACATCAAACTAAAGCCCTCCAAGTGTACTTTCTTCCAAAAGCTGGACTTTCTTGGGCACGCCATCAAGATGGGATACAACCACAACAGGGTAAGGTTGAATCAATATTTAAGGTGGTAACGCCTAAAACTCTTTATGACATACAAGTCTTCTTGGGCATGATTGGTACTTCCATAAATTTATCTCAAAATGCGCCCAACTCAGAGAGCCCCTTGTCCGCCTCCTGGATAAGAACACCCCCTTCTATGAGGGTAAGTCAAAAAGTAAAGGCAAATTTTTAAAAAGGAACTTTTTATTGTGAAAACAAGATGACAAGTAACATCATTTCTCTACATAATCTCACTCAATTTCTATGCACATGGTCCATCTCTTGGCAAGCTTTATAATTCCGTCCTGGAAGAAGATTTGTGGCATCGTGCACAGCCACTCGCGCACTGCCTCCACAACCTTGTCATCTGACAAAAATTTGGATTTACTAGGTGCTCCTTCATTGGACCAAAAAAGTGAAAATCACTTGTAGCTAGGTCAGGACTGTACGGCGGATGCTCCAGCAGCTCAAAACCAAGATCTTGAATGCACTGGATCGTTTTCCCCACAGTATGAGGACAGGCATTGTCCTGAAGCAAAAGCACACCTTTTAAAAGTTTTCCTCGCCTCTTTGTTTTGATTTTGGCTTTCAGAACTCACAGTAGCTCACAGTAGCTGTCACTATTCACTGTTTGACCTTTAGGAGTGTAATGAATTAGAAGTGGACCTTTCATATCCCAAAACACTGTCATCATCAACATTCCTGCAGAAACTTGTCTTTTGAACTTTTTTGCTATAGGCGAGGATAGATACATGACCATTTTTAAAGCGATTTATCCACTCATAAATTTTGCGTTCACTAAGACAGCTATCACCATACTGCTGCTGCATTCTGCAAATAATCTCCGCAGGTTTAGTCCCTTCAGAGTGCAGAAAACGTACCACTCCCCTCATTTCTTCTTTGGTGCACACGGACAATGGGGCACTTATAATAAAATGCCCTGAAATCACTACGAATGGAGTTGAGCACTGAAACAACACAGCTAAAGAAAAAAACTTTGAGGTTATGATATGTTATTGTTCAGTCAGTGCTGCCATCCATTGCAGCAGGGAAAACAAAATTTGCCTTTACTTTTTGACTTACCCTCATACATGGGGTGCTGAAAAAAAGGCCGCTTTTGAGACCTTGAAGGAGCTGTTGCAAAAAAGGCCAATACTTTGCCACCCTGACTATGGCAAGCTTTCATATTATTCATGGATGCCTCTGATTATGCCGTTGGAGCTACATTGGCTCAATCAATAAAATGGGGTTGAACATCCCATGTCTTACTTTAGTAAAATGCTTTCAAAGGCTGAGCTCAATTATAGTGTCACTGAGAAGGAGCGCTTGGCTGTCCTGCTCGCTGTTAAACAATATCTCCCTTTCCTATATGGTACAGCATTTAAAGTGATTACAGACTATGCTTTGTTAAAGTTGTTACAAAATATAAAAGATCCTACTGTGAGGTTAGCTTGCCGGGTTCTTAAGCTCCAGCATTACAATATGATCATTGATCATTGAGCAGGGACACCCCATATGATTGTTGATGGGTTAACGCGTCTGCCTGTCCTTCACCTTGACAATAGTGAAGCTGATAGGTTGCATGACCTCCTAATGACTCCTGACGCATGGGCTGATGAAGGTGAACCTGTACAAAAGATGTTAGAATGACATTCCGCAATAATAAAGTATAGAACGGGAAGTTACATAAGAAAATAGGGGTTAATTGGTTGCTCAATCTTGGACCATCAAAGCGAGTACTCGTGATTTTGGAGCCCATACCCTTCTAGGGCATAGCGCATTATGAAAAATCTATGAGTTGGTTAAAGAGCGATATTACTGGGAGGGCATCATGGAGACAATAACTGAAGTCTTTGATGCATGTCTGACCTGCAAGAAGCAATCCAGCTATAAGACTAGGTACCAGTATCAACCCACTACGCCACAACAACCCTTTCACACCATAAGTTTAAATGTGGTAGGTTTCCTACTTCAGACTAATGGTTCAATCGTTATATCTTGGTCATTATTGATCATTTTACCAAATGAGTTAAGGCTGTGGCTCTTCCTGCCCAAACTGCCAAAGCCACGGCCACGTTCCTTCATCAACAAACCTTTCTCGCTATGGTTGTACCCAGGTCCTGCTATATGACAATGGGAAAACTTTACTCCCATGTGGGGAAGAGCTTTACTACTTCCATGGGCACACAACAACTCTTTTCTGACCCTTAAAAATCCTTGACCAATGGTATTGTGGAAAGAGCCAATTAGACACTGGTTTTTTATGAAAAATGGCCACTAGTGACCCTTTTTAATGGGATTTCTACCTACTCAGTGCTCTCATGACTTACCATATCAGCTATCGCCAGATCCTTAAAATGTCACCATTCCAAGTATTGTATGGGTGAGAACCTGGGTTTTCAGCTTTACTAGCAGAGATATCTTCACTGATAAGACTGGTCCTGAGCAGGATATGAAGAAGTTAGCCCAGCATATCATCCATCTGCAATCAGAAGCGATAACCAATATGCAAAGATGGTCATTATAGAAAGTCAAGCAGCTAACAAGCTCCATCTTCCTCTACCTACCTTCCAAGTGACAGACTTGTTGCTATACTATAGTTGTATCACTCCCAGAAGTGAGAAGCTCAGTTTCTCTGGGGAGACCCTTTTTGTCATTACCTATAACTGAGGGAAATAGTACTATATGAAATCCCTGGCTACTGGAGTTACCACAGCCATGTCCATGGCCGATTCTTGCGCCCTTACTTTTCCCCTAACACTCTTGAAGGTGGTGATATCAGACAATTGCAAGTCTGATATTGTGATAAGAGCTTTATGGACGAGGATTGTAAAATCAGCCTAAGTCTCTGGCCAATTTGCAGGGGAATCCTTCAAATTGGGGCAATAATTCAATAAATATCAGTAAAACTCAGCCAAATGGTTTGGGTTTTTGTAGTTAGAATATTCTGACTCATCGGCATAATCAAGGGAGCATTCTGAGGTAACTCCACGCCTTACCCTCAATCTCATTTAAGCCACACTGCAGAGAACAGGCCCTTTTATAGGGTTGGAAGTGGTCCCAAAAAGTGCAGATATTTTCTCACAAGGGATTAGCTCATAATCATCAAAACATTACCTCATGGGCTTGTCCTAACCACTCTTGACTTTCCATCGGTCTTTCCAATAAAGCAAGGCTAGATTTAAGGGCTTCAAAAGGTCAAATGACCATATTTCCTTATTTGGCATGAACCTAATATCAATTCAATGCGTAAGCCCTTCAAACCCACAGTTATTTAATTACTTTGCTGTAACATTGTATGAGTGTTTTTTTCTTATCCCCACAGCACTTAATAAATGATAAAAACTTAAAACGTTTTAGTTTTTAGTGTCTTTAATTTTATTAATTAAATGGGGTTTAACCCCTGTTTGTTGGAGTTTAGGCTTTAATGTACCAACGAGCCTATACTTACCTAAAATCCAAAATGTTTTGTTAATAATTATGATTTATTTACTTCAATATTTATATTTGTTTTTAAATCAACACTTGGTCTTTCTCTCAATTAGCCTTAGTAAATAGCAGCATAAAAGAAACTACATGAGTTTTATCTAATATAAATATATTTAATTTCTCTACTTTTATGAGCTCATAATTCCTTTTGTCATTGTATTTATAGTATATCTGGACAATTACTAAGAATTTTCTGCATCTTTCTTACATAATGTTAAAACATATGGACTATTTCTAACAAAGAATTTTATTGCCAGATTAGCATAATCATGATCTATGAGTTTATACTGTTAAAGTTTTTGTGTATTTTTTATTTAACTTCTATGTCAATTAACTGGTTACAAAACTCATTTTCTTAAAAGGAATCTTTGTAGATTTTCAATTTCATACCAAATATAGACTATGGGTCAAATAATGCCATGATCTTATTTCAAGTGATATTTAATGAGAAGATAATTTACTAAAAGATTTTTACTTCTTACCAAGTCCATACTTAATGATATCAAGCACTTAATTTTTTTAATTTTTCTTTTTAAGCGGCTTAAATCTTAAACTGACTTCCCAAATAAGTTAGAACTCTTATTCTATGCTACAAATTCAGTCCAAATAGTAATGATTTTCTCAGTATAAATTGATACTATGATTCTACAGCTTTACTTTATTCTATTATGATATAAAGTTTAGTTCTTGATGTGTGCTTGAGAATCTCATTATGGTAGTATCATTTTTGTTTATCTAGGCGTATCTTTTATGTAGGAGCTACTTTTAAGCTATTCCTTACTTATTACAATTGTAAGAACTCATTATGATGTACAATTTAAAGCTATATATATTACAGTATTATTCTAATTAATTGCATCAACTAATATTGAGCATCAACAACATGCATAATTGTTGTTCAATGTGATAACCTCTTAAAGGAGTAGGAACCAATAATAAATATATGAATCATCACAAGAAATAAATTCATACTCTACCACCAACTAGCGACCTGAGTGAAACAGTACATAAAATCCAGAGTTGCAATCTAAAGCGCTGGAACAATGGGGCACAATTATTCAGAAGTTGATAAGTAAATTCCTAAGCTTACACCTCATACTAGAATAGAAGCTAAAATCATTTTCAGTAAGTCTTAAACAGTTTATAAGCTGCAAGATTTTCTCACATCCTATAGATATATTGAAGATTACTGGCTCAATAAGTTAGTTCTAAACTTATTCCTATTCTTTAAAATTAATGTGCAATTTTTTTATTCCTTTTAATATTCATAACTATAACATTAGTACTCATGAACAAGAATAGGCTAATAAATGTACCTTCAGATGCAAAGGTACTTTGCCATTACCCTTTAGGAGCCATTACATTGGTAAGAGCAATCTAAAAAGAAGCTACATAAAAAACAAGACACCTCTAGGATAACAAAAAACTCTTTATTTGCTCTACTATAACAATGAAGCTGATATTGGTGTCAAGACATGGTACCTAATTTGCTACCAGTGATGATTTATATCAGCTTAACATATATCTTAGCTTTAGTTAAGTTTGAAATGGTCTAAAAGCTGAAATTTAGTGGGGAGGTCATTAAAGAAAAAAAAATGGTTTGAAATAGACTGCCTTATTGTGCTAAAAGTATATGATATATAGGGTGCGTGGGGACATGGTGCTGAGAGGACCTCCATGGCCCCATATAATCAGGATCTTTTACACTATTCTGGAATGACAGACTAGTTGACGCTCTCATAGTTTTTTGTCATCTTGTGACCTCATTGTTGGGGATGGTCCTTTTTGAAATTAAAAAGCGGAGGTACAATTCTAGGAGGCATCTACAATGATTCTTATGTGTGATGCTTCCTAATTGATTCCCAATGGACTTCATGGATGGGTTTTGATTTTAAGGAGCTTAAAAATTGACTTATTTTGGCGTCATTTAGAAGTAGGGATCTCAACTTGCTCATCATTTCTAAATTCTGACATCGTCCCCGTCAAGTCCTGTTAGAGAGGGGTATAGTGCCATAGGAATTGGCCATGTACTTGGTTAACAACTGTCCCTTGATTAACGTTGGCAATGGAGTACTCAGAGTTCACTTTATGAATGATCTTGTAAGGTCCAGAAAAAAGAATGTCAAGCTTGTTCTGTCATCCTATTGGTTGATGATGATAAAAGAGACTTGAGGCACCTAATTGAAAATGGGTGGGGAGGGTCAGCCAAAATTTTGAGATGTCTCCCTTTATGTGGTGGTAAAAATGCCTTGTGTGGCTAGGGCTTAGATGGACAACTTTATTGGATAAGGCCCTCATTTTAATCAGGGTTCATAGGCACTTAGGTATTAGTAAGGTCTGAATGCTACTTGGTAATCGAGGAGCACGCCCATATAGAGCTTCAAAGGGGGCCATATTGATAATTCAATGGTAGCTTATTTGGTAAGAGAACAAAGCGCTGCATGGGTAGGTGTTCCAGCGTGTAGTTCCAGAATAGGCAATTTTCCACAAAATAGAAATTAGGGTTCCATTAGCATGTTCCACTGCCCCACTATTTGAGGAGTTATAGGGGGCGGTGAAATTTTGGTTAATTCCAAAAAGAGATGTTAATTCTTGGACTACCTTTAAGGTGAAATCTAGCTTTTTGTCTGAGAGTAATTTTTGTGCATTTGTATTGGGTGAAAATAGATTGGTTAAGGAATAGGGTCATTGCTTTTGTGGTAAAGTGGGAATGAAAATTTCTTTGATACATTAGGTTAAATAGTCCATGGCTAGTAGGATATTATGGCTGTTTCCCAGTGGGCAGAAAGCCCTCTACATCAATGCTGATGAAATAAAAGGGCTTGATGGAGTCATGAATGAATGTTGGTACCATGGGACTAGCCTGATCCTGGGATTTACAAGTCATACAAGCCTCTAGAACCTCCTGGATGGTTACAATTATCCAGCCCTATAGCAGTGTTTATTTAGCCATTTGTGGGCCTTTTTCACTTCTCCATGTCCCACAATCGTGTGTCCATCAAGAATGAAATCAGTTTAGAAAAATGGAGGATATAAGGGAGCATTTCTTGTTGATTTTCTAATACAGCATACCCTCTTTGATTTGATTTTCTCTGATCATTTTTCATAGCTTGGCTTGGATCTCAGGAGTCTCTAACTCCAATTTCCCAGGCCAGCATTTTAGATTATACAGTTAGTCTTCTTTTGAGGTCAAGGCGGCTAGTACTGGCATCCTTGAGAGACCATCATTAATCTGATGTTTCTCTCCTGCACAATGGACAATATTAAATTATAACTCTGCAGTCTTTGAGCATATCTTGATAACTGACCATTTTTATTCTTCATCTGCTGCAACTATTGGAGCAAGGATTGGTCAGTGATGATGGTTAAATGGTTGTCATATAGGTAGGGCTGGAAATGCTTGATCACTAATAAAATAACCAGCCACTCATGCTAGATAATGTTACAATTCTATTCAGCCTTGCTCAGAGCTTTACTAAATCAAGCCACTGGGTGATCAACCTGATCTTCATCATGCAGATTTCGGATGGCCCTGACAGCAACATCGCTAACATCAATGAATAGCAAAAAGGGTCTTCCAAATCATGGATGAACTAAAATAGGATAAGTAAAAAACTTGGTCTAAAATGCATTTAACGCCTGTTCCTGTCAGTGCTGCCACTCAAAAGACTCATTCTTCAGTTAGAGGTAGACCAGATGCTCAGATAAAACGCCAAACTGAGTGATGAACAAACAATAGTAGTCCCACCATGCCCAGGTTACTTGAATATCCAAAAGGTTCGGAGGGCGTGACAATTTTTATGGCGAAACTTTATCTGTAATGGGTTGAATATCATGTTTCAAGACCTTGTGTCTGAGAAATTTCAATTTAGATTGTAAGAAGGTGCACTTAGAAGGTTTAACTTTATTAAGGCCTTTCTAATATGCTTGAAGACTTCCATGAGATTTTACACATGGCTGTTGAAAGTTCACGAGAAGATAGTAATATCATCAAGGTACATAAGAACAAAAGATAGCTTCAAGTCCTCTAGGATCCTGTCCATGGAGCGCTGGAAGATGGTGGACGTGTTGCAAAAGCCTGGGGCACCTTCATTGGCTCAAATAACCCCTCATTGACTATGAGCGCGCATTTAGACTAATCTTCAGGGGTAGATCTAGTTGCTAATATCTCAAGAAGCATCCATACCAGAAAAAATTGTGACCTGACAAACAAATGAAGAGTGTCGTTGATCCAAGGCAAGGGATAACTTTCCTTCTCATAATGGAGTTAAGTATTTATTAATCCATCTATGTAATGACTGTCATGCTTATTTTAAACCAATAAGAGAGTGAGGCCCAAGGGCTACGTGACATCACCAAAAGCACGGCCTCAAGTAGTTGTTTGAGCTCAACAGCCACCTGAGCCTCTTCAAATTTAATTTTTTGTATAGGGATGGGATTGAATGGGTTTAACATCCCCAATCTCAACTAATGTAACATACCATTCATTTTTCTGAAATCAAAGTTGAGGTGGAGAAGAGGTCAGAGCACTTTCCTAGTAATCTCTTACTTGGCTCTATTGTTCACTGGTGAGCTCTGGCCTAATAGAGGTATCAACTAGGGCTACTGATATATGTGATTCTACTCAAAGTCTCTTAGACTTCCAAAGCTATGGATGTCATTGATGGCCTCTACAGTGAGGAAGTGAACATGATTGGCTTAAGTATTAGGCCCCGCTATATTAGCTTTATTAGTGAGGTTAGACAGCAACACTGATATGAATCCAGAATAAGCAGAGTCTAAAATACCCATAGAGGTCAGGACCTCCTTGCAGATGGGTTATCCATGCCTCAGATTTTGAGCAATTGTTCTGATGGATTATTCATATAAACCAGGAATTGACAAAAGCCTTGGACTTGGGCGATATAATGGTCATCTTAGGCAAAAAAATAGGCATGCCCTCTTGGCTGTCTTCTTCAGGAGGGGTATCTATACTTAATAACCCCTTACATGATGTTTGATCCAGTCAATCTAGTTTTTGCTCCCCAACAGGCAATCTCAAGCTTTAAACTCCATCTTGGTCGCGGCAGACTAAGAAAAACCATTGGGAACTAGTGTCTCAGCGGGGCTTATAAATTTTTCATCATAGTTTACATTGGCAGAATAGTTCTATGAAACTGAGTCCCAAAAAGAAGGTCATAATTTGGGTTACAATGCAATAGCTGGGGTATTTACTAAAAAGCTTCCAAGAACAATTGGGTAGCGAGGAATATGATAAGTGGACCTAGTGCATTGTGGCTCTGGCCATGCCGTATTCTATGTAACTTGGCAAGTCAGGAGCAACTCTAGTGCTTTACCAACCTAGAAGAAATGACTTTCATGGGGAACCACTGCTGATAATGGAGTGAAAAGGTACTTTATAAACTCAAACAGTGACGTGAGTAACTAAGCTTCTGAACTAAGAGTTAGTGTTAGGATTATAGGAGATTAATCATAAGAATAGTAAGCATTATCAGATTCTTTATTATAATTGGTTACCAAATCATTTTTCTTCTGGTTTGACTATATATACTCATAGAGATCACTAGAGATTCTTGAGGGGGTACAATGATGTCAGCAATAAGTGCCTCATCTTTCATGCTGACTGCCGATTTCCTACCTCCTTGTAAATTTTATTCAACAAGTCTTGGTGCTATGACATAATCCATTGCAGAAGGAGCATTGAGGTCTGGGATTCTTTTGGTTCTTGACAACATGTATCCAAGGATAGCTGAAGGGGATGGATGTGGTGTACTTGGGTGCAAGTTAAATACAGGAATCTCATTATGTTCTTTCTTAATTTCTTGGATGCAAGTGAAGTTGGCCTTCTATCTAATCATGTTCATCTGGACCTCAGGATAAGATATTAATTTTGTAACGAATGGGTTTATCCTGTCTGTTACATTCTGACTCAGATTAGGATTTTCTGAATTCGAGTCAGATTGTTTATAAAACATTTTTAGGTTTGGTCGCTTTGAACATTGGGTTGTGCCTCGCCTGAGCTGTTGATTAGGCTTGTGCGATCCTAATTGATAGCTTGGGTGAGGTCCTCAATGCGCTGCCTTTATAAGGCGCACCTACCCATTCCAAACCTCAGTTTGGAATTTTCACCCTAGCATGTCCCTTCCTGGGGAGCATTGTTGGTTGCTCCCCAGATGAGCTCTGGTCAGCGGACACCTTCGTTTTTATGGTCCAAAATAAAACAAAAGGATGTTTCAGGGTTCGCATACCTTGCATACCTGTGGTCTTTTTTGGGTGTATCCATTTCAAGGAGGCTTTCACATGGTTGGGTTGGACCAACCACTATTTAACCTTTACATAGCCAACCAATGAGAGGTGAATGTTTGGCTGCTTGTTGGTGCCCCAAACCTCTCCCTACTCAGTTAGGCCGCTTTGGTTGCTTGTCGGTGCACCAAACAAGTATTTCAAATTATATGGCAGTCAGAACTGGGGTTTTTCCAATTCATTACATAATTCCAAACTCAATGCTTTGTGCGCTGCTGGTCCCCAGTTTAGCTGACCTTAGTGGTCACTTGATCCCAGTTGTCAAGTAACCAGCACCGGTGGGAGCTGGTGACTGATGGCCAACCCTGAAATTAAAGTGACCATCAGCTAATTTTCCCAGTGGGGCCTCCCGCCCACCAGGGATTCAGCAGCATTGAGGAGACTTGTCCCAGCAGGGCTCCTTCACCCCTCGGATGGTTCACCCAGAAAGGGGTCAGACATCCAGCCATGCTGGACCACGTGTCCCTCTCATGTTTTCCATGGCAAAAGCATCTTCCCAGTTGGGAAGGGAAGACCATCACCAATGGGAGCCTGGGAGGGAGGCATTACACAGCCACGTTCTGGGCGTGCCTCCTCATGCTGGGTGGGCTGATTCCAGCAGCCCAGTGGCAATTCAATCCCGCCATCTGTGTTTCTTCAAGAGGCTCAGAGTTTATCTGGGCTAATTTTCTTGGAGCTTTGGGTAACTCGCCCCAGGAAGCCCTTGTCACAGCAGCTTTCCGCTGAGGGGCCCCTCTTTGGGGAGGGGCTTTTCCTTTAGCGGGGGGTGATGTAATGAATGGGTTTGTCTCATTCATTACATTCCAACTCAGATTAGGATTTTCCAAATTTAAGCTGGATCATTTATAAAACATTTTTAGGTTTGGTTACTTCAGACATTGGGTTGTGCCTTGCCTGAGCTGTTAATTAGGCTTGTGTGAGCCTAATTGATAGCTTGGGTGAGGGCCCCAAAGCGCTGCCTTTATAAGGCGCGCCCACCCATTCCAGAACTCAGTTTGGAATTTTCACCCTAGCATGTCCCTTCCAGGGAGCATTGTCAGTTGCTCCCCAGACAAGCTCTGGTCAGCGGACACCTTCGTTTTTATGGTCCAAAATAAAGATTAAGGATGTTTCAGGGTTTGCATACCTTGCATACCTGTGGTCTTTTTTGGGTGTATCCATTTCAAGGAGGCTTTCACATGGTTGGGTTGGACCAACCACTATTTAACCTTTACATAGCCAACCAATGAGAGGTGAATGTTTGGCTGCTTGTCGGTGTCCCAAACCTCTCCCTACTCAATTAAGCCGCTTTGGTTGCTTGTCAGTGCACCAAACAAATATGTAAAATTATATGGCGGTCAGAATTGGGGTTTTTCTGATTCGTTATAAATTTAGTGATGACTGTGTTTATTGCATTATCCAAGTTTTCAATTAATGGTTAATAAAGGTTGTGATTGGACATAAAATCAGCTGGCAAACTCTAGAATACTTTCCCCTTTGTTCTAATTAATGGCAATGAACGCCTTTTTCTGATTGGCTAAGGTTTGGTTGCTTCCAAATTCCTGGATCATGGCAGTATGGACTTTGTTCCCTGTGTGGCTTTATTTAAATGGGAACTGTTATTTCCCATGAAGTACTATTCAGGCAGAAGTGGATGTTCTTCACCTTCTTCCAGTCAGTGGCCTCTTACATCAAGCTTTTATAAGCGTTCAGGAAGGAGGCAATACTATTCTGTCCTTGGGTTAATATCTTGAAACTAGGCTAGAAGTTAGTCACAAGAGGGGTGGAAAGAATATTAACTCTGGATCAGGTGCAGGATCAGAATTCTTGGTTTCCACTTAATCACGAGGAGTCATGTGATCCAATTGTCTTTTAATTCTTCCAGATCCTCCTAAATTTATCCCAATTTTAATTAGAGATGTAATGGAGTTTTAAAGGCAACTTGCTCCTTTAGCGCTTGAAATCAACACGTTAAAGGAGCAGCTGGCTCTTGAAGATACTCAAGCGAGTTTCAAATCCACTATAGTTTTGTTCAAGTTAGTTGATGTGACTGTTGGTGAACTTAAAAAATGCGCTGAAATTATCCATCTCATTTAAAAAGACATTAATTGAGACTCTGGGGTCAATAGTACTATGTCTGCTCAGTTCTTTCACTCTTGAGCCACCTTACATATTTGACACCATAAGGCAGTGAGCGCCATTAGAACATATTGTTTCTAGGAATTGTTAGCTTACCAGGAGTAGGCACCATGTGACTGGAAGGCCCTTGTGGCCCACATGGACCTTTGGGTCCTTCTGGTTCATGGGCCCTTCAGGCCCTTCACTCCCAGAGGTTATATCAGAGTATAACTCCTGATAGTGCTGCATAAGGGTCTGCATAAGGTCCTTGAGCTGGTTGAGTTTTTGGTTCTAGGCGGGCTCAAGAAGCTGCATATTTTGATGAGGCTGTTCCTCAAGATAACCCGAAATTCCCACTATCTATAATAGCTGGTTGATTGTGTGCCTCATTGATTAACTGACAGTTATTGACAATGGCTTTTTAATTGTCGTGAATGAATGAGTAAGCTACATAAAAAGAATTTACAATATCTGAGTATAGGGTATTAGTAAGCCTGAGTTGTTGCACTACTTCATAGAGACAAAACCTAACTATTTTGTAGATGTAGTGTAGGGCTGGATGGACGAAGCTTTGGAGATAAATTTCAGCACCCAAAGCCAAAATTTCTTGAGGTTAGTATGGCCAAGGTATATAGATATCGCATTCTAAAAGGCAATGAAGAGGCGTGGGAGTGACTATAGTGGACTCCCACGAAGTAAAGGCTGTTCTGTAGTTGTTGGATAATCACGTTAATGTTCTCATAATGGAGATGGTACTGATTATGGTCAGCGGATGGCAAGGTAAACGGGAAGGTGGCCCAAAACTCTAAGCTTTCAGACTGTAGGGGAGATGCTTTGTAATGAGAGGTGTTAATTCATCGAGTTATGTTTCTTGACTAAACAGCAGGTTGGTTTTCAATATTGCTATTGTTTTCCATTTTTTGTGATAAAACTTTTTACATGGACAGATTGGAGCCTCCTGTAGTGAGCACACTTATCTTGGCTAAAAAGATTTTTGACGGTAGCCAAAGTTTAAAAACATGCTAGAAGTTGTAAAATAGAAGAGAAGTCAATAAAGATGAAAAGTGGGGTTGAAATAGACTTCTTTATTGAGTTATCAGTGTTGCTATTTATAGGGTGTGTAGGGATGAGGTACCTAGGGGACATGGCCTTGTACAATCAGGATCTTTCACAGAATTCCAGATTGTCCGCCTGGTCATTGCCCTCGTTGTTCTGCGTCATCTTCATGACCACAATGACTTTAGTCATGCTTTTAAGGGTCAGGAAGCGAAGGTGCAATTCTAGAAGGCATCTCCATTAATTCTAGTGCATGAGATGCTTTATGGTCAAAATTCCCATCAGTGCATACAAGGATGAATTTCAATCATGAGAGCTTGAGAGTTGCCTTATTGGGGTTAAATCAAGAGTAGGGATCTTTACACGCTCATCACTTCAATCCCTGACACTAGTTTTATAAAATATGTGAAGAAAGCTTTGGAGCTTCTTATTAAGGACATTACGGAGCTGAACAAAATATTAAAAAATACTGAGCGTTTTCACACATGAGCCATGAAGACAAAACGCTGAAGCTCATGGTGAAATGGTGGCCCAAGCTTCTAATAGCCGTCATAATGAGGAAGAACATATTAAGCTCCTTGAGTCAAGCTTGAGTAAGCCCTACAATGAATTGATGATATTGGATCCCATCAAACCTCTGAGACTCTATCATTCTCACACAACATTATTTTCTAAGTGATCTGTATTGATCATGAATGACATCCCATGTGACTCAAGTATCTACTCATTCCATTGCCAATTAACTCAAACAATAAAAGAGCAACATGAGAGGCAGATAACCTAGTCAAGAAGTCAGTAATCAAGTTTAATAACGCCTTAATGAAGCTTAGTAACGCTAGAACTTTCACAGAAGAGCTGAGAATTAAATTTGACAAGCCTCCGCAAAGCACTAAATGCAAAGATAAAAAGGAGAACTCTAATTTGACACATTAAAGTATTAGAGAATGAGATTAACTCTTGTGAACTCTAATCATCCGTTCATCAACAAATTTATTATATTTGGACATCTGTATTAGGAACTTAGGGATAAAAACACTTTTAAAATAAGAATTAATCTTTTGAATGTAACACTAAGTCTTACTTTGGATCAAATGGAGAATCATATCTATACTATACAGGATCAAATATATCAACTCTTACATAAATTTGAACAGAGCAACACTCATACCAAAATTACTGAATCTGAAGCTCTCAGAGTACACGTCGTCACAGGATTGGAAGACACTTCCTTTTAAACTACCTTCAAGGATAATTTTACACATATCAAAGGAAGTATTACATCTTTCCTCTAAATTTTATGAAGCTGCAATGGTAGATGCAACTGATAGTCATAAGGTTAAGTATAATTTATCATGTTTAAGCTAGGAGTCTCAAGAGGTTATGATACATCATATTGATGACTTGAACACCTGGAGTGAAGTATAGGAAGCGTATTAGAAATGAAGTTTGATAAAAGTAAAGATTTATTATAAAGAAACAAGTTTAATGAGAATTGCGCTGCGCTGAAGTGATAACCTGGCCAAATTCTCGAATTGCTTCTATATTGAGGACCAAACTATGTTGATCTCAAATATGCTCAATTTGGATGATCCTGTAGCTGCTGTCGATGCTTTATATAGTATTCCAACCTAGCCCTGCACGTCACTTCTGACAAATGAAGCTTCAATATTATTTTATAATTTTTAGAAGCCCTGCTAGATGTGGTTGATATGAACAAGCCAGAGACGTCCCAAAAAGCTTTCAAAAACCAAAAATGTAGCCTGTGGAGTAATTGAAGCCTAAGAAGGAGGGCAAGACCAAATGTAACTACTGCAAGAAGAACAAACCAATTGAAATACATTTGTAAAAGATGAACCCACCCCTTACTGAGTAAGGAAAATGGTAATAGGTTTAGGATCAGTTAACTCTAAAGCTGACCAGCTTAAGGTGTCATGGACACATCTAAGAAAGAACATAACTTGGACTCTCAATCAGGGTGTGTAAGCACTCTGTGGAGAGCCCAGAATGCCATGGGCACAGCAGTCTGAACGACTTGGAGAAGCGAGGCTCTAGTGTGAATGCAAGTAAAGCAAAAATATAGCAGCGTACTGAAGGCCCACAAAGCAAACCAAATGGCTGTGATGGGGGCTACTGCGGGTCTCATGGGGGTAAACTCAAGGGTGGGGAGGCAGGGAAGATAACTACTCTGGGTTTCACAGTCGCAGGCATTCGAGTTTAAAAAAAGATGGTGTCATGAGTCAGCAATAGCCAGTTCAGGGTCTAATATGAGATCGGTGGCAGGAACAGGATGTAAAGGGGGCCCACGCAGAACGTCAGGGCTGAGCTTTCCCTGAACATGGTTCTCCAGGACACTCAGGCTAAAAAGTTCTTTAGAGGGCATGTCAGTTAAGGGTCCTGACTCTACGAATGATGGAACAGAGGCGCTCTGGAACTGCCCCACCCAGAGAGCAGCTTTGGGGGAATCAGCGGCAGAATGGGTAGCCATATTCAGGACAAACGGGCGCACAGTAGTGGCAGATGAATCAGATGCATTGTCCAAAGCAAATTGATTTATAAGAGTTATGATGCGCCCCCAGGTGACGGGGTCATTTGACCAGATTTTCCAGTTGATGGGCATCAGGAGGAGGATCCGGGCAACGGAGTGCTTTGCTGGATCAATTGACAGATTTTTTATATATAATAAAGGGCGGATGGGGGGCTAACACAAGCTGAATGAGGGATTGAGGTTTGTCATTTGCAACAGCGTTCAGAGAGTAAAATGAACTGACAACAGCCCTGGGAGGGACTGCTACTTTAAAAATTGGGAGAATCACTTGGGGAGATTAATGGGATTTTTCCTATGGGGATTGGAGTAAGATCTGGTTGCTGTTGGGGAGGAGAGTGGGGTGGTGCTCAAGAGTCTGGCAAAATTAAAAATCCTTTTATATATTTCCCACATTTTTGGGCCCAAGCTAGGTCGATGGTGTCATTCTGGGACCTGACCACTTGAGTTGGGCTTTCCACATGGCCTGAACTGCTCAAATCTGTCTTGGAGGGCTTAAGCAACTTAACTAGGTCATTTGATGACCAGTCTAAAGCCCAAATAGTTTATTATTAAATTTTCTGTGCTTTCAGTCCAGACCAGCTCATCCAGCCCAGAATTTTCAGACTGGTGCTTGAGGTCATCACAAGCATTTTTTGAAATTTTATAAAAAATTTCCAGGGGAGTGGGGAACCCAGAGGTCTGCCCGTGGCCCCTGGCTTGCATAACCTCTCTGAAAACCCCTCTATCAACCCTAACAGGGTAGAGGAGGGGGAAGAGGTGGGAACAAGATATCCTTGGGAGGTAGAAAGTCCCCCAGCGCTCATCTACCATATGCGCCAAGTCGCTCAACTGTGATAGGGGATCCATTGGGCCTTATAACCACTTTTTGTCCTATAGGGATGCTATTCTCTGTAAAGGTGCAAGGGCTGGGCTCTAGGATCTACATAAAGTACCTGAGAGCAAATCATTTTTTATCAATCATCTTTCATGCAATGAGAATGATTCTAGTAGTGGCTCTGAAGGGTTATGAGGACATAGATTAATATTTTAGGTAAACCCGCTGAGCTCGCCGTTCTGGATTGGTTAAATGCTGAAAGATTGATGGCACTCAGTCCTCAGAAGATACTTACCTCAGTCAGGTTATTGTACATCTAATAATATTTGACTTGGCCAGCGACGCTGATTGATACCTTGCACTGTTAATCTAACCCATCTTGAGAATGTACATTCTAATGGGTATTAAGAAGAAGTATCAAGAGACTTCCTAAAAACTCAGTGCAATTTTCCGCCTTAATGAAGTGTTAGCACTCCTTTGTTTAGGGGAATTATTACCAAAGTAGAAGTGGTAATTCAAAGGATCAAAGAAATGACTAACTTGGATACTGGTACTCATTTGACATTGTTTCATATCGTCTCATTGAGAATATTAAACTTACCCTTGACCTCAAATACACCCAGGATATAACACTTCCAGTCTGAACAACACCAAGGCGTTAGGTGCTTATTTAAACCTTCCAAAATCGAGCTGAAAAATTAGTTTTCTTAGTCCCACAACTGACCTGTACAATAGCTAGTTAAAATAATTTATCATGATGCAGTTTATGCTTTAAGATGAAGGAGTCATCAATCTTAAAGAAGGGTATTTACTACTCCTAGCTATGATGTTCCTCTCGTAGTAATAATAAAGGCTGCAGCATGAAGAAATACTTTTGTCTAGTTGTGTACCCTGTTTCTGCTTTGCTTTTACAATATTCTACCTCTGAGAAATATGAAAAAAGCTCCTTGACTCAGTTGATGCAGCAGAAGCATGTCATTTTATGCTACTAAGAGTGTAAATTAAGCCTTGAGAAAAAGATTTTTTTTACCAAAATAACTTGAGTATACCCTTAATTTACTTGCTACATATCACTAGTATCAATGGAGTCAGTAGATTTGAACCAAGAGTGTTACCAGGTATCCTCAACCCAGCTTATCAGCTGCTTATTGAGCTATTACTCGGAAACCAATCAGCCAAGATAATTTAGTCAAGAAAAATCAACAGATATGAAAATGTCAATTACTTCCCATTGGTTGAACGGACAAAGTACATCTTTATTGGTGATCACCTTAACTTTATACTACCATTTAATAATTTTAAATTAAGCCATTCCTCAAGTCCAGATATCCGATAAGTTATATCAGGAGGAACTTAAGAAAGTGCATCAACTACTTGAAGACTAATAAGATGTTTTCTCTGCATCAGCTTATGAAAATTGTCGCATGAAAAAGTTGACACAGTATTGACACAGGAGATTCAACTCCAATACATTTGAAGACATATGGGAGATCAAAAGTAAAGGAGAAGTTACATGAAGATCAAGATCAAAAAACTATTGGATGCCAGCTTTCTTGTGCCCTCCCAGAGTCCATAGTCATTCCCACTGTTACTCATATAGAAGAAAAATGGTGTTCACAGAATATTGATGGATTACAGGAAGCTAAACAACCTCACCAAGAAAGTCATCTCTATTTCCACATGTTGATTATGCTCCTTCACGCCTCCAGATCAAATTACTTAAACATGATGGACCTCACCAGTGGATACTAGAAGATGGATTTATCTCCATAGGACCAAGAAAGATGCGCATTGATTTTTTAGCAAGATTATTTCAACCTACAGGCTCCCTCAGGGATTATGCATTGCCCCTCACCTCATTGAAAAGGCAATGAATCATATCATGCAAGTTTATGAATTAAGTTGTGTGATCATATACCTAGATGACATATCAGTGTTCTCAAAAAAATAAAAAAAATCTAGACCAACTCAAATCAGTTTTCAATGAATATGAGAGAACCATATTAAATGTAAGCCTTCAGAGTGTATCTTCTTTCAACAGATATTGAAATTTGTAGGACGCGCCATATTGCAGGAAGAAATTTAACCCCTGTGCAATAAAGTTAGAGCTATATCTAAGTTGACTTGTCAAAGAGCCTCCAAGATTTACAGTTATTCCTAATAATGATGGGATACCAAAATCAAATTTTTGAAACTTCTCTCAACTTTACAAACTTCTCGTTTGTTTGCTTGCCAAAAACACCTCTTTTATGTGGGGAGTAGAGCAAAGAACTGCAGTTGAGACCATAGGGATTTATTAAAGAAAAGACCAATTTTTTGACATTTAGTTTAAGGGAAGCCATACATCATATTTACAGATGACTTCATTTAGCCAAAGGAGCCATTAACTCACAACTGAATGATGAAGGCATTTTCACCTTGTGCTGTACTACAGCAAAATGCTTTAAAAGGCTAATCTAAATTATATAAGAAGAAAGAGTGATTAGCTGGTCTCCTTGAGGTAAAACATATCAAGCCTATCTTGTATGATACAAACTTTACATCTGGCACATACCACTTTTTTTAAACTGGCGCAAACAAGAAAGATCTGACAAGCAGACTAGCCAATTAAACCAACAAACTTCAGCACTAAAACATGAACATGTTCATTGATCTGGGACAAAGCACATGAACATAGATGGACTTACCAGATTTTCCCTATCACAATAAGAAAGATAGAAAATCTGGATGGTATATGATCTACTAATGAAGCCAAGCTCTTGGGATTGTCAGGATTCACCCTTTTATGGGTGAAGCCTCTTACTAGGAATTCAACTCTTTAATAATTAATTGTTAGTAATGCTGAGTTGTGCTCCTCATTAACTTGAGTAATCTATCTCTAAGTGTCAGATCATCCTCAATAATAAAAAATAGAAATCAAAATAATTTATTGTTCTACATCTGTCAGGATTGAACTCAATTGTTTTTTATGAGTTCTTTGATCAATGGCGACTTAAGCCAAGGATAATCAAATCATTGTTAAAACAATATCTAAAATTTGATTCACCATTATGTTATTGGCAAACTAAGCCAAGAGGTTTATTAAGATGGGCGCTCTATTGCTACCTATCGCATAGTATCTTATCTAAACTCTACTTATTTTTACCATTAACTTATTGCCTTATGTCTATCCTGAACCCTCAATCCCAATTCATTTTTAGTCTTGAAGCACTATTTATAACTCAAGGTTTTATCTAAACAAATATTGGTTTTCATATACTCTATAGTCCTATTGTAGGTTTTTATGTCCTTAGGGCCTACTAACCCAAAGGTGCTTCAGGGCCCTGAATCAACATAGGTCAATTAGGATTGAAACACCCACATCCTGACAGGGAGGATGATAATGAACCGATATAGAAGATGTTGAAATGGCATACACAAAATACTAAAGCTCTTAATAATTTATTATACAAGAGAGTCAGAACTGACTGGATACCTAACTTGCGTCCTTTGGAACGTTTACCAGTTATAATTTTTCCCACAATGCCTTGGGACATGGAGGATCCAGAAAAACTTATTAGTAGATCTTGGACTGATACTATTGGGAAGGAATACTGGACTCTGTAGTGAAAGCCTCAGATGCTTTCATGACTCTAAAAATATAAATGCCACATAAGGACAAGTAAGTTTCATCCAATGATCCCTCAGAAGCCTTTTCATACCATTAGTTTTATTGTCACAAGTCCACTTACTGGATCCACAAGAGTAAATTGATACGGGACCATCTAGTACTAAAAAAAAGAGTAAATTGATACATCCTTTTATGGGATCAATCATTGCATAAAGTGGGTCAAAGAAATTGCCATTCCTGAACAGGCCTTTAAGGCTAATACTAGCTTATTATATTAAAATATTTACTAGTAACAGTTTCCCACAAGTACTTTTATGCAACAATAGGAAATACTTTACTTAAAGAGTTGTGAGAATCTTACTTACAAGCATGGGAACTCATAAATTATTTTCAGCACCCTAAAATCCATCAACTAATAGGAATATAGCGAGAGCAAATGGAACTTTAGTTTAATATTATGCAATATAGCTACTACTAATCCATAACACTGGAACCAATACCTCTAAAGTGCTTTGATGGATTACAGGATATTTCCATTGTATCATAAAAACGCTAACTGTCAAGGCCTTATATGGAAGAAAACCTGGCACCCTGGCTTTAATAGCCACAAAGTCACAAGTGATAATACCAAAGAGTATTAAATGTGCTACAAAGATTATCCAGAAGAATATACAACTTCAATTAGAGACAATGATAAATATAGCCAAAACGGTTACAAGAGAAGGCCAAGAAGCAAATGCATCCTGCCAACCTTTACCAACTTTTGAGGTTTTCGATTTAATTATATACTATCACAATCATATAGTCCCCCAGATAGAGAATTAAAATTTTCTCTGGGATGGGTCACATGCTATAACCTACAAATGTGAGGATGAATTTTAATCTTCTCTTTATAAAACAGAGTAACTATCAAATGCATATATAGCTGAATTTTATTTCAGTATGCTCCTGCCAATATTTTTGAAGGGGTGATGTCAAATATCAGGATTTTGGACATGATGGGAATAATATTGATCAATTGACTACAAGAAAATCAATGCTCAAACTCAAGAAGGAGGTTAATGAAGTCACATAAATCTACTATATGGAAAATTTATAGTTGGTAAGGCTTAGATCGGTGTATCCCCCTTTAGGTTGTGACCATCTAGTGCTAAGATAGTTGGTAATGCTCAATTTGATACTAGGAAAAATCAGTTGGACCAATTTGAGCCCAAAATACCCCAAGATGAAATTATAAAAGATAAAAATGAAGAATCATCAAATTGTCAGGCGACCCTAACACTAGCTGGCACTTGAGGCAGTAAGTTAAGATGTACCACAAACGGGTAATGATAAAAACCTGACTTTGATTGACCTAATTGATACCAAGTATCATCTGACTTGTATATTCAACATAGCTTTTATCATTATCAGAAATATGGTACAAAGGCATTTTACACTCTAGATGCATCACCTGACCAAGAGCATCCCATCTAAATTCCCCTCTATATTAATTTTAGTAGTCATTTTAATTATGGGGTTATATTGTTATATGCAACTTATAAAGCCCCTACTCTATACTTTAGTAAAAAACGTGTTATTATACCACTTTTTGTACTTTACTTCAATAAGTCCCTTTTGCCATACTTACCATAAGACAAAACATTTAGCTGGTGAAACCTAAGCGTAACTTGACACCATAAAAAAGTAGTAGACTTGTCATGAGTCTTAGATTGCATCAAGTATTAACTGTTGGATATTTAGGACGCAGCACCATTGAGCCACAAAATTGGGAGCCTAACACCCCATATGCCTATAGACCTCACCTCTACCCTTGTTCTGATTATCTGTGTCCTTAGCATTTAAATTATATTGTAATGACATTAGAGAGTTTGCTAACATTTATACACAAATCTAAGCAAATATTAATTTGTACAATACTGACTTCTGGTGGATCAAACCCCATTAATTTTCATAAGAATTCCCCATACCACAACCCAGTTCCATTCCAGTCAAACAAAAATTTCTAGAATTCCTTAGCTGAATCCGCCATGAACAGTCCAGAAAACCTACAAAAAGTTGCAAGAATTAAGCTTAGTATGCCACAAATGGTCCTGCCAACCAATGTCCATACGCTCTAAATATGTACCCAACCTCATTCCTGACCCTCACAATGATGTTGGCAGTCTATCAGCAGACCAAGATTAGGTATGCAGGAAGATTCAGGTGCCGCAGATAAGGCTGATACTTGAATTACCTCCTAAAAGGGCTAGCTTATGGATTGGAAAAGCTTATTACTGGAATTAGGACAAATGTGGCAATACACCATCTGGTAACTACTAGTCCTGAAGAAATGCTGGCTTCCATTTAGCTAGATCTTCAACGCTGATAGTACCCAGTGAGACTGAATCTGTTTGGAGAGTTTATTTTGAATACGCTATTTCCCTTACGCCAGCAGCAAATATAAGAATTACAAAATTAGACTACAGAGATTTGAAGGATTTATTAAAAAAACTTTTAATTTTCAAAATTATAAATTTACTTTTTTAAATATATTGTCTTCATCCAGCTATACCTGCTTGAGTGCTTAACATACCTGTGCAATTTCTCCCAGTTACAGTCCATATTGCAACAACCTAAAACAGAATGATTGTCTTTTTTGTTGATTGGTTATTGGCATTACTTCCTATGACTGATGTTTAAACCAATTGTGCTGAGATAATGGAAAAAAGATCCCTTAATGATGTTAATTGCAGATGAAAACATTGGTATCCTCAAACTTTGATTTGAGAAAATTGTCTACATTTTTGGCATTTTATAATGTTTTAACCAGTTGACTAGAATAAGGCCAAGAGGCCACTTTAATATGCCTGGATTAATAATCTTCAATTTTGCTTTTGCTCTAATGACAGAATTCATTTTAAAAGTCAAAATTTATTACAGAGGATATCTCTGATTTTTTATACAAATAAATCTGAAATGTCTATTCTCTCTGGGAAGATATCTAGTGGAAAGGGTTGATTGCAGTGTTAGATCGTCCCATATCTAGATCACTGAGTCTTACCAACTTGTAAGGAGAGTGTCTATAACTCTCCTATTCCCAATGAGGTGGTTCAGGGTGCACAGACCCAACGCCAAGGAACTAGTCATCAGTAATAAAGTTAGTAGAACCCCAAAGAGGGTGCTTGAGCTGTAATAACTTAGGCGAGGGTGGTTAACAATAGATAAAAGAATTAAAACCATACTAACAACCAGGCTGGAGTGAACCCCAAAGTGAGGTCTATACCCAAGCGGTGCACTGGGCTGGAGTACATAGGCAGCCTGGGTTGATGGAACCTGGGCGGCCCAGCGGTGCACCAGAGGAGAGAGTTACCGTTGTTAAAATCAAATGGCTAACATTGAAGAGACCTCCTTGAAGAGGTCCGTGCACATGTTTGTCCAAGATATCATATAGAAAATATAAGCTAATGAAAGGCTCTTTATTATAGAGGAAGTTGACCAATGAGAGAGATTGGTCTTGAAAAAACAAATTTTAGGAAATTAAGGAAATAATTAATAAACTTTTCTTTCTGATTACTATCACTTTTAGTAATACAATTTGATTCAAACATCATAATTTGATAATCAACACCAGGCTAGATAAGTATGAATAATAAGGTAAAGAGCTGGGAGAACGTGGTAAAGGGCAGCGGACACAGACCTGCACTGTTTAAAGGTATCAAGCGCACAGGTACAAACAAAAATCTTAGCAAAGAAAAAAAAACCCAAGGTGGCGCCTTACGCAGTTTCATCAATTTTTGGTTAAATACTGCAGCTATTTGGAAGTATCCCAACTACAACCACTGTCATTGGTGGAACAAGGGATACAAGTTTTCCTGGGCGTAGAAACACCTACAACGTGGGAAAAGTTTGGCAAAGCCCAACAAAAATTTTCCCACACGTGGTTTACTTAACAACCCATACTATCTGCAGAGGTTGGGTAGATCTTGGGTAAAAACCGTGGAAGAAGTGAATGAAGCAGCAAAGGTTAGAGTAATACTCGACCTTCCTGATGGACAGCATTTGGTCCCAACCAAACGCACCCGTTGGAATGAATCCAAAGACATTTTCATTATTTTTAGACTATCTTCTGACCACATTGGCGCGCACAGTAGTCAAAAGACATCTTTGAGAAGGCTTGGAAGCCTACAGAGAAATTTAAACAATTCAAAATGCAATGATTCCAGCTGATGCCAACCCTTAGCACAGGGAAGGCAATAGCAATAATTTCACCAGACCAGGATGTAGTAGAGGATATTACAAAATCACCCACCTTGCATCCTTCACAATTGATGGTAAAAAATCCCAGCTGTTCCATGCAACAGTGGAAAGTGCACCCCCTCATTTGCAACCACTGTCAGGCCTTTGGGCACAAGATTCATGCTTTCTTCTAAAAGAAGGCCATAGAGAAATGAAATTCTGTGAGGAGGAAATGGGCGAAGATGACTTAGAGTATGCCAAAATCACGGATACTACACAAGCCTTAAACTGGGGAGAACATGGGCATTATAAAGTAATTGACCCTATTTCCCTGAAAGAATTAAAAATGGCAAAACAAGCTGAAAAGCTGGCTGCGGCCAAGGCAAAGGCCTCAGAGGAATCAACCATATCACTGGAGCAGATCCAGGAAGACATGGAGGAACTAAAGTCCATGAACTAATCAGATCCTGTGGAAAACCATACACCCAATCCAGCCAGTTTAAATTCAGCAGAACCCAATTCAGAAATGAATGCAGCAAAATCGGGGTTCAGTGCACCCCCATAAATTGTGGAATTTAACCCAATATGGAAGGAAAATCAAAATGGGGTGTGCAAGAAAACAATTTGGCCAATAAAAACCCACAAGTGCATCACAATAACATATTGAAACCAAGCAAAGCCAAGAGAGGAGCGAAAACTGTGGTGATGAAAGGGGCAGAATACACCCCAACTCCTACTCATGGTTATGCTCTCCACAGCAGAGGTGCAGTGGAGAGCAATGTGAGCGAGGGAGTAGGGCCGGGAGGCCCTGCTAACCACTCCTGAGGTGCATCAGGCGTCTCAGTAGAGATAGGGACGCTGAACATAGTGGGACTCAAGGCCTTAATGTCCTGGGCCAAGAAGTTGAGTCTCCTATGAAACCCACCTGTGGATATCCTGGCGGTGCAGGAAACCCACTGTCCACAGGGAGAGGAGGAGGCATGGGAAAAAATGCTCCTCCCAACAATATCATTTTGGTCGCTCCACTGTGGGGTGATAGTATGCGTGAACCAAAACTTTAAATTTATTAATAAAAATTCGTTCCTGGATGGCCGCATACTTGCTGTAACCTTCTCATGGCACACGAAGTGCACACAATATCCAGTGTGTATGTCCCAAATGGTGCACATGACCAAAGAGAATTTCTCACAGCCCTAACACAACTAAATCTACCAGCAAATACTTTCATAATGGGAGACATGAACTGCTGGATTAACCCAGAGACAGACTGATGGCCATACACAATGGAGATACCACAAGGGCAAGTGGAAACCCAAGTATTAAAGGCCACCCTGGGATTATATGATCCACTGCCAAAAAGGCAATCCCTGCTACAAAACATGACACGCCCACATGTACACAATGGTACACTTGTCTCTATGTTTAGGATTGACCTAATACTCGCGCCAATAATTTTCCATCACCAAATTTAAAAATTTAAAACTACAAAAATCGAATTCTCTGACCATCAGCTTGTTTTGGTGTCTTACAAACTAGCGGAACCAAATACTCAAGCACCCAGATGGTGCAGAATATGCCCAGAAAGTTTAGCTTATTCATAATTTCAATCCTGGATGGAGGAAATATCCTCAACCCAGGATTTTAAAACACCTTTTTGCTTGGACCCACTAACCACCTGGTAAAACTTCAAAAAATCAACAACCCAACAAATTAAACATACATCATCTAGAAGACACAGGGCAGTTTCAGCCATTATCAAACACACATTGGCTGAAATTGACCTTCTAGAAAACAATGTACTAAAAATGGGATATAGCCATGGATGGGGTCGCAAATGGGCGGAGGTTTCTGCTCAGCTAAACACCCTGATCCATGATCACCAACATTGAGTTGGAGTCCAATATAAAGGCAAAAACATAAGAGATGGATACACTTGCTTAAGCTACTTTTTTCCGCTGATTCCACGCTAGGAAAAAATATGATCACTTGTACACAAGTCTGTCAACTGGAAAAATCCATAGCAGAAACACCCAAAAAAATTGCGACTGAAGTGCACAGGTTTTACACAAAATTGTATAAATCTGAGCCAGTCAAACCAGAAAAAATTGAAAAATTCCTTAGAAGTGCACATATTGACACCACAGTTCAAAATAACAATTTAATTAACCTAATATTACACGAGGAATTATGGGAAGTAGTACGCGGTGCACCAAGAGGGAAATGCCCTGGACCTGATGGGATTCTCTATGAATTTTATATAATGATTTTTACTAACATCTCTAACAATCTTCTAGCTTCAATGAACAAGTGTATTATGGAAACATGCCTCCTACCTGGAGGCAAAGAATCCTACACGGTCACTTTATTCAAGAAAGGAGACAGATTAGACCTATATAACTGGCGCCCAATTTCCCTAACCAATACAGATACAAAAATTTCACAAAAATTATGGCTAAACAACTAGGAGAAATTGCAACTGATGCGATATCCCCATCACAATATGGATTTGTCCCAAAAAGATTCATATGGGATAACATCCACACAGTTGCAAATGTCTGTCAGTCCAAAACCTCTGGAGCACTTGTCTTTTTAGACCAACAAAAGGCATATGACAGGGTGAACTGGACCTATCTTAGGGCCTGCCTTCAAAAATTCAAGCTTCCAAATAGATTTATAAACTGAGTAATGTTGTTTACAGAGTCTGCAACCATGGATGTGCGGGGAGCAGGCTTCTTAACCAACCCAGTTATCCCATATAGAGGACTAAAACAAGGAGACCCCTTAAGTTCTCTACTCAACAACTTTAGCTTAGACCCCCTAATCTGAAATACAAACACTCTTCTCAAAGGAATCAACGTCAAGGGCCAACCACCAGTCAAAATGATGTCCTTCGCTGATGATTGTGTGGTGGGCATATCCAACAATCAGGACACTTGAAGAATTGAGAAGATAATACAAGACTATTCAGCCATAAGTAACGCATCACTTAACACTGAGACAACGTAAATTATACTCCTGGGGAAATATCAGACCCGATGGATTCCATCTACACAGTGCCAACAAGCTAGTACAACATCAAGACTCCTGACCAGACATAAATGACCTCACTGAAACTTCCATTTATCGCCAAGCCAACAGCTGGCCCTGCTTGTCACTTGGGAGTATGGTTGGAAGCAGGAGGTTACGCCAACTCCATGATGGAAAATCAATTATTGGACAAAATAATGAAATGCATTGCCTCCTTACTGTAATGAACGGTATAAGCCATTTGTTGCATTTCAATTTGGGTTCAGATTTTCCAAATCTGAATAGATTCATTTAAAAAGATTTTTGGTGTTTGTCAGGTTTGGGCGCTGGGTTGTGCCTCACCTGAATTATTGATTAGGCTCTTTCAAGCCTAATCAATGGTTTGGGTGAGGCCCCAGAAAGGCGACCTTTAAGGTTGAGCCCGCGCAATTATGAACTTTGTTTGGAATTCTCTCTTTCTCTATGGTGGCCTCAGGGCCGCCCTTACCTTATCTTACCTGATGATCCGCGCACAACAAGTTTTTATCGCGTCAACAAAAACTTGGGTTTTCAGGGTTTGATCTCCCTCAAATATCCTGTCTTTTCCTTGGTGTGTTTGTGGCATCAGATTATCAGGATCCTGTTCATCAGTGACTTTTTATTCAATAATAGATAAAATAAGGTTAATTCCAAAGTTTGCAACCTCGCTTACCTATTTTGTCTTTTTCTCGCTTCAAATTTCCCTATTTTGAGGTTTACTACCTTGAGAGTCCAGCTCACGCTGGACATTCAGCGTGAATTGAATTGGACCTAAGGTAAGATGGCGATCAGAAACTGGGACATTTCTGACCGTTACACTTACATGGACATCAAACAGGTCTAACAGGAAGGGTCATGGTAGCCAAAATATGATTCTATCAAGTATATGGTTCATGGCCCATTCAATTGCTTTCTCGCCATCTTTCTTCAACACAGTCCAAACCCTATTACAAGGATGGCTATGGTCCAACCACAACCCCCTGTATACCTCGAAACCCTATTTGGCTCCTAGAAGGAATGGAGGTGTGGGGCTTACTAATTACGTAGAGCAAGCAACCCATATACTGGGATCCTGGATAGCTCAGGTGACTATCCCAGATCTTCCAGATACACACTGGGCCAGAACAGCAAGGTATAACTTCACACGTGCACTACAATTAAAAAACCCAGATCACCCAAACACATTAATCAAGTATCTGGCATCCCATCCCACAGCTGCAGGACCACGTGGCACTCCTGCAAATTTCAAACGAATACTCCTAGCCATGAGAAGAGCAACATGGTGGATTCACATAAACAACTAAACTAGTCACCGAGGACGCCCAAGGCTAACTCACAGACAGGAGATCAATGATCAAATAGTCACAGACAATATAATTAGCAAAAGCCCAAGTACCATAGCCAGGATAGATTGCCTGGACCATATGGACATACCCTACAATCTGGAGACCCAAAGAAGAGTATGGAGATACACACATCACTCTCTACTCCAACCCAGGATAAGAGCACATGTATGGAGGTGTATGAGGAGAGTATACTGAACAGCTGAATGGTCAAATGCCACTCACACCTCATGTGCAATATGTAGTCAGTATGTAAGCCTAGCCCACCATTTAGAACAATGCCCAACATCAGTGGCGGTATGGAAAGAGGCCATGCGCCTTTTCCGCCAAGAAAACGAACAGCCATACAGCCTAGCAAGAAACATGTTCGCTATAAACATGGACTCTCTTATCCACCCTTCTCTCAGGGCGCTAATAGTAGCAATAGCACTATGGACGATACATATAATGGTACTGGAATCGTTCACAGGAGCAGCGCCAATAAACCAAGAAGCCATTCATCGCTTCCACAGCCATATATTGGAACAATTCCAAGCATTGCTGTATGGACATATGATCCCCCTTAACAGAAGGACAATCAACACATGGTTCTCCATATGGTTCCTAAAAGTTGATCCTTTCCTTCACACATTCTGCATCCAAGAATAAGACAGTATAACTCCCCTTCCCTACCGTCCTAATCTTGGTGATCTTGGAGACAACAAGAGGGGCCTTGAACCCTCTGGGGTGTCCTAAATTGTCGAATTTCATTAGTTTTCTCACCATATCAGAAGTGCTATTCCCCTGGTTGACCTTCCCCAAATAAATAAGGGAATAATTAATAGATGAAACTGGTGCTAAGCTGAGGTGCACCAATAAGTGCATGCTTCCTTCAGGCAGTGTATAACACTTGGTAATTGATCTAACTCATGTTATTGATTGCAGGCAAGGCCAAACCGAGCTGGAAATTTTGAAGACTGAACGGGTTTTGAGACGCCATTTACCAAGAAACTAAAGCAAACCATCATTTTTAATCAAAAAGCCGATTCGTTTTAACGCACTTGCTGTAATGCAGGGCAAACTACTCTCACATCTCAGGACCAACCTGGGTATACATCGCCTTAACCTAGCATTGGTCCAAGGTATGTTTGAAGTCAGGGAGGCCTGTCAACTTCAACCTCTTGGCCTCCTGACATGCTGCTTTATCTTTGATATTGGTCCCCATCATCATGTTATACTCAAGCCATTACATTACCCTCTTGTTCCTTTGGTGCTCCGCCCCCCTCCAGGGGCTTGCGCCAGGGAAAGTTCTAGTGGACTGGGGCTAACTCCATAGCGGAAACGGCTTGCTTTGATTGAGGTCCATCAGCCTGGGGAGAATGATCGTGGAAAACGTCAATCAGGTCTTGGGCATTTGCACAGTTGCGCGCTGGTACCCAACTGTTTTCCTCTGCACTGAATCCCTTTCATGATACCAGGTACTCAAGCCTTCTTTTTACTTAGCGGGAGGCTACTATCTCCTCCTGTTCCCACTCTGGCGCCCCATCCATGAGATAAGCCTTGGGAGTCTCTGGTGGGGACCCTAGAACAATGTTAATTTTCTTTCATGAAATACTGAAAAGAATTAAAACAAAGAGGGAAGATCTAACTGGTATGAGGCATGGCCCACATTCTAACAACGTGGTAAGGGTTAATCCTCTTAGTCCCAGATTTTTGCGTGGCTGCTTGATAGGGATGTTTTGAGAATCAAGCATCACGAGATCCGCTTCTCTGTACGCTGGACCCACTCAACTTTTACCATCAGCGTTCTCTTTATATACTTGCATTGCCGCCTCCAAACTTTTGGAGATTCCCTGGTGTACTTTCTTGATAGTATTCATAAAGTCCACCACCTCTTCGACTTTTGATTGACAACATCGTTCCATGTTTAAGGCAGGGTCAACCCCATGTTTGGCGAAAAATGAGGAAAAATTAATAGATGCATGTAACGTGTTGTTATAGCTGAACTGAGCCAAGGAAGGTGAGAACTTTAATCTGAATGGTCTGTGGCAGTGCAACACCGAAGAAACTGTTCCAAACACTGGTTCACTCGTTCAATCTGCCCATCTAATTGGGGGTGATAGGCAGTTGAACGGCAGGGGGAATCTGAAGAGTCTTACACAACTCTTTCCAAAAGACAGGGGTAAACTGAGTCTAAAATCGCTAATAATTTCTCGGGGTACCTCATAAAGTGCAAACACATGAGTGACAAAGTGCCTAACCATCTCAGCCACGGTAACTGTGGTTCTGAAAGGAATAAAGTGGGTGAACTTTGTAAAACAGTCCACCATTACCATTATGGCATCATAACCATCAGAAACAGGTAACTTCACAATGAAATCCACCAATAAAGAAGTCCAAGGCCCTTCAGCCTTTTGAACTGGTACCAACAACCCCGCTAGTGGTTGTCAATTTAGTTTCATTTGATTGTAGATCAGGCACTATCTAATATACCTGCCAACCTGAGCGGGTAAGCCCTTCCAATTGTATGTGTGGGAATAGCTCCATAGTCTTTGACTTCCCAGGATGACCAATGGTAATTCTGTCATAATGGTCCTGGTTGATTTCCAGGCGAAGTGGTCCAGCGGGAACCCATAGGTGCCCCTGAAACCACACATCAAAAAATCTTTTCGTGATAACCCCTGGTTATATCCTCCTTATTCAGCGCACTTTTAGCAATAACCATAGTATATTCGGCCGACAAAGCTGAGAAAGAACTACCTTAATGAACATACTGTACTTCTCCACATTTTCCAGAGGAGCAAGCACTGGTCCGTGGGTTGAGGAAGAGGGAGGTTGAGACACAATCTTACCTAATGTAATAATCAACTGTATAATATGCACCTCTATCTCCTTTGGATCAGGAGCTATTTCAGGGTTGTGGCTCAAAGCATTCGCCATACCATTTTCCTTGCCCTTAGTAAACTCATAAGAAATTTCAAATTGGGCCAAGGTCTCATGTCAGCGGGTTTTCTGTGGGTTCAAGACATGATGTGCGCGGTAATAAAGTAATCCGCGATGATCTGTACATATGAAGAAAGGTTTGGAAGAGCCATGCAGATGATGACGCTAATAAGTCAATGCCTCAACCACTACTAATAAATCTTTGTTGTAAATGTCATAGTTTAACTCAGGCAGAGACTTCCTCTTGGAAAATATCCCACTGGATGCTCTAGTCCATATTCGCCTACTTGTAATAAGGCAGCCGCTACTGCGAAGTTGGAGGCATCACTAAACACAATGAACTCATTCTCAAGATCTACATGGCGAGAGATGGACGTGGACAGCTACGTGCACTTTACTGCTTGGAAATCATCATCCAAAACGGGGTACCACTGGAGCACTTTTTCCCCACTCGCCTTATACAGGGGCGCTGCCACTTCAGAAAATTTCAGCATGAACTTCTTAAGGAACGTACACGTCCCCAAAAATTCCTCAATTACTTGACCAAAGTTGTGGTGGGATACTCAAAATTGCCTTCTCCTTGTCTGGAGTTACCATGTGTCCTTGGTAAAACATTACGTGGCCAGAAAACTGACATGGGACTTGAAGAATTACATTTGTTGATCTTCAGCGTAAGGTTGGCTGCCTTTAACCTCTCAAACACTTGCCAAAGTTGTACTTCATGGGAATCATGATCAGGGGAAAACACCAGAATATCATCCATGTAGGCAACCGCGCATACCCTCAGTAGGTCCCCCAAAGCTGCATCCATATGGCGTTGAAAGATAGCAGGGGCATACTTAAGCCCAAAGGGCATGACCCGAAATTGGAAAATCCCTTTTCTGAAAAATAAGGTTAGCCACACCTGGCCCTTCTTTATCTGAATCTGATTGAACGCATTTAGGCAATCCAGTTTAGAGGAGACTTTTGCCTTCTCCACATAGTGTGCAATATGTGAATCCAAAGGGATGGGATGTAAATCTGGTACAGTAACATTATATATATTCCCATAATATATGTATGGAAGTAAAGTACCATCAACTTTCTCCACGAAGAGAAGTGGGGACATACTGTGAAGGTACGCTGAAAAATCGCGCCTTTTGCTAACTGCTCCTTAATCCACACATCTAATACTGCTTCCTCCCGTACTGTCAAAGGGTAAATTATGGAAGATGTATGCATCATATCAACTGTGAGCTTGAACTCACAATCAAACTCTGAATGGGCAGGTAATAAATAGGCTGAAGCCGCATCAAATGAAGATTCTAGATCTTCCAAACAGGAAGGTAAAGGTACCTCCAGTGAGGGCTTCAACAATGGAGTGAGACTGAGAGTGTGGATATTGGTCCAGTGGGGAAGATCGCCCTGAATTAGCCTCAAGCAAGATAATAATTAATATACGGTCATTCTTTAATGTTAATGACAGGTTATTGCCTTTCAAGTTGGTCCTGACGTCAAACTTCCGCTACCACTTTACTCCCAAAATAATGGGGTACAAGAGGTTTTGATTTCTTGATAAATGGTCCATCAAAAAGAAACTTGCCTACTTGATAATCCACTAACCCTATTACCTTCAGGGTGGGAATACCTTGAGAGGCCCCTCCACTAACCATACCACCTGGCAAGTAACAAAGCTCAAGGTAGTCGTCAAGGTCTGGTCAATAAAACTCTCAGAGGCTCCAGTATCCACCAAAAATAGTAGTGCTGATTTTACCTGAAGGGGTAAAAGGGTAGCAGTTAATGAAAATATCATAAATGAACTTTATTTATTGCAGACAAAGCCAACACTTCACCACAAAAATTTTCTTCAGGCGTATACATAACTCCAGGGTAGGCTTCTGCATCATATAATGGAGTGGTATAGTTGGCCACTCTTACTACTGAGGCCATATATCCCACATTTCTTCAGCAACGGCATAAACATTTTTGTATTTAAAAAGTAACTCCTTTTTCACCTTCTATGTTCTGCAAATCATGGTTGTGGTCAAGCGTACTTTATCTGGAGTTATTTGAAGCACTGAAATGGGATCCATATTTGAGTCATAAGAGAAGAAGTATATGGCTCATTTGTATATATGGAAACGTCGTTATAAAACGCATTTTGGGCTGAAAATGACACCAGAGCTTTTTGGCGGCAGTTTTGCACCAGTTATCCAGGGCAATCACCACAAAGCCCTTCATTGATGATTCTGCCTGCATCACATAAATGTGGTACCAAGTAAAAAAACAGTTTTATTGTGTCATTTTGTGAATTTTGGTGGAAAGATAGGGATCACTAATCTCAGATTGTGAAACGTCCATATACACTGTATATGGGCAAGAAGAGTGGGTACAACCAGTCAGAGGTAGCAAGAATAACGCTGAGATTCACCAATATTTAGGAAAAAGAGAAAAAAGTGGTGAGCCCCACTTCAGCTGTGACCAACAGCTGGCACACCATGTTTGCACTTTGTGAAAGTCCCACACTGAAAAAATTCATGCATGTAAAGTAAAGAGATTGGTCGACAAATGTAAGAAAAGCATCTATAACTCTCCAAGTACCAGCGGGGTGGTGCACAGTGCACAGACCCAACACCAGTGAACTAGTCATCAGTAATAAAGTTAGTAGAGCTCTTCATAGGGTGCTTGAGCTGTTTTAACTTATAGAGAGGGTGGTTAACAATAGATAAAAGAACCCAAACCGGACTAACAACCAGGCTGGAGTGAACCCAAAAGTGGGTTCTATACCCAAGCGGTGCTCTGGGCTGGAGTTCATAAGTGGCCTGGGTAGGTGGGAACCTGGGCTTAGAGGTGCACCAGAGGAGAGATTGCGGTTGTTAAAATCAAATGACTAACATTGAATGAGACCTCCTAGAAGAGGTCCGTGCACAGGTTTGTCCAAGATAACATATAGAAAACATAAACTAATGAAGGGCTCTTTATTATGGAGAAAGTCGACCAATGAGAGAAATTGGTCTTGAAAAAAACAAATTTTAGGAAATTAAGGGAATAATTAAAAGATGAAACTGGTGCTAAGCTGAGGTGCATCAATAAGTGCATACTTCCGTCAGGCAGTGTATAATACTTGGTAATTGACCTAACTCATGTTATTGATTGCAGGAAAGGCCATACTGAGCTGGAAATTTTGAAAACTGAACGAGTTTTGAGACGCCATTCACCAAGAAACTAAAGAAAACCGTCATTTTTAATCAAAAAGCTGGTTCTTTTTAACGCATTTGCTGTAATGCAGGGCAAAGTACTCTCATATCTCAAGACCAACCTGGGTATACATCACCTTAACCTAGCGTTGGTCCAAGGTATGTTTGAAGTCATGGAGGCCTGCCAACTTCACCCTTTTAGCCTCCTGACATGCTGATTTATACTTGGTATTGGTCCCCATTATCATGTCATCCTCAAGCCATGACACAACTCCAATCCAGTTTCTACACTTTAGGTGAGGCAAGGTTCACATGCTCTAGGCTTTTTCCCCTGACATTGGGCAGCAAAATATCTGGTTACACCCCTTTTATGTCAGCAGTTCAAAAGATATATCTGTCCACCTTGACACATCTAGCTTTTTTCACTGTAAAGCTCAGTTTTAAATATTACTGTTTGTGTCATCAATTTTACCTATATTCTGATCTTCATCAGTTTGTTAAATTAAAGAAAAATAAGGCGCATTGGATGTCAATTAATATTTTCAGTAACCCAACGTTTGTGAAGTGGAATTTTTGGTGTAATCATTAAAGTCATGGCTTGATACAGGACTCTGTATGGCCAAAATGCCATCTTCTTGACAATATAACAATCATAGTCTATAAACGTTTTTACTAGTCAGGAATTGTGCTTTCTAGTCTAAAATCAGCAAAAGAGGCCAAGGCCTCATCCTTCTTAGACTGAATACCCTTAAATTCCTGTTTGCAGATAGCCATCCGTTCAGGGCTATGAACTCATCCTTGATTGCTTCTTTGCATTTTTGTACGTCTAATTATCCATATTTAGGTGAAGCAATACCATATTTTGACATATGATGTCTACACAGTTTATAACTGTTACTGCTTTCTGATGGTCACCTATCCAGATATCATCATTATTTGTAAAGTTGGAAGAGAGCGGGAGCGATACCCTGTTAAAACAGAAGCTGTTTCAGAGTATTTTAAAATTCTTCAGTCATTAAGGTGACTAAAAGTACTTGAACAATAACCCTACCAACTAAAGGGGTATATTGAGGAGTCGCCTCCAAAAAAGTGAGGCAAAATCACCATGCATATTTATTAGAGGTTGTTTTTCCAACAGTATTTTTTCATCTGCACTGTTGTCAGCTACATCTGCCTCCTTCTGAGTGCAGTTGTACTTATGATTCTCAAGATCCTGAAACAGCTTTAATATTTTTATTACATCATCTTAGAGCTGATGAAATTAATCTTTATCTGCTTCAAAAGCAACCCTCTGGAACACTAATTCCTTGACTACTTAAGTTTTCTTCCTCTTCAAGAAGGTTTTTTTTCAGTATAGAATGTTATTAATCTTCCTGACCGGCTCTATTTCTTACTCAGCCTTTGTTACTATTACTAAAAGTAGTCAGACTAGATTGTGATACCAAAACCAGAGGTTTAATCTTCTTCTCCACTAGAGTTCACAACTTATTAAAACTATTTGTTATAGGCATGTTGCAAATGAGTTTGAAGTATCTGGCTTGAAAACTCAGCTACCCCTATAGTGATCATTTAATGTAACCATTTCTAGGTTTACAGCACAAATTAAATGTGATTAAGTTTTTGATAATGTGGGTATGGTAATAGTTTTATATATAAAAAATCCAGTTTCTTTTCTCATGACCACTGGTATTACTCGCTTAGCTATTCTTCTATAAGTGTTTACTAACAACCTTTTTATTGGTAATTCATAAAAAATTCGGTCAAGGGAACCAACTTTTCAAATCTTCACAAGAGTACTTGATAATAACTTGGAAAAGGGAAACTATCATTTCAACTCTGAGCACAAGAGTTGGCACACAAAATAAACTAGATAATAAAATTATCTTCAAATCCTTCCAAATGAGAACAAAAAATTGTTTTACTCTCTATATAGTTTATCTTCCAAAGATGTCTGTTTTATATGTAAGATATGGGGATTAAACAGGGATTTGGTGCCCAACTATTCTGTTGGCACCCCAATAGAAATGGCATTTTTTGCTAATAAATTAAATTCCTAGTGAGACATCATAAGTAATAAAAACTTCATCCACATAATTGAGATCCCATACTGATAAGATTCCAGTCCTCCATGAGTTGGAAAAAATATCATGTCCCAACGCCTTTATCCAACCCCAGCATATTAACCTTCTCAAGCTAGCAACCTACTTATTTAGTGAGATCATTTCCCCATTTTTTGCAGGTCGCATTACTCAAGATAACCTATAACTTAAGACCATTAAAAGGGTTGTCAACACTTAAGTAACTCCAAAACTCCTTTATTGATCAATGACAAACCTTAATCAACCTGCATAAGAAACACAATTGCTGATAAATAAATCAACTTCTGATTCTTTATAGACATTGTTGGGGATCATTTCTAATAACATTTATGATCAGGAAGCTGAGATCAAATCTAGTAAGATTAACATAATGTTCCGTAATGAAACAAACCTAAACAATAGTTATTAAATATCAATAACACAACATCCCCCAAGTTCCCTTATTACTAAATAAAACCAAAACGGGAAAAAACATATTATTTAGTATAATATGTCTCAGCTAAATAATTTGATCATTATAGTATCCCTGACAGATGGGTAAACAACATGAGGAACCCTAATATGATCTTTACAAGATGGGTTTTTCAGTTGCAAACTATATTTTTTGACATTCCAAACCAAGCTGGAAGGAAGCATCTTAACGCAGATCTCCTGTTATAGTTACCAATACTTGTTCTACAAGCACATGAGAGTGATCTGATTAACAAACTATCAAAAGTCAGAAGGTAAATGATAAGAAGAGGATCAATCATTAAAGAAGATTTAGAAAGTTGTTTAAAATTCAACAAGAATGAGAAATGGAGAATATAGAAGCTTGACAAGACAAAATGATTGCCATATATGAGGATGATTATGTGAATGGCTTTTATGGATGGACATCACTAGGTGGCTACAGAAGGCTAAAAAGTTATATTCCCACCTGAAAAATATGTATTGTATGGCATCAAAGTTGGATGATTTTAGTCAGCCACTGGAATTCTGCCGTAAACGCAATTTTAAAAGCAACCCCAAAAAAATTAAATTCTAATCTGTCAGTCCTATTGCACCATCTCACAAGTCCCCATTAATGTTGTAGGACCTTTTCAATGTCATCCAATGGGAACTAGTTTATAATTGTCTCTAAAGAAAACTGTCACAATCAGGAAATTCCAAGTTCCCAACCACCAATAATAGATAATTCTTTGGTGCACTGACAAGCAACCAAAGCAGCCTAACTGAGTAGGAGATGTTTGGGGCACCAACAGTGCCAAATATTCATCTACTATTGGTTGGTTATGCAAGTACTCTAGTGGTGGTTGGTCCAACCCAACCCCAAGAAAACTCCTCAAAATGGACACTGAAAAGACCAACATGTATGTAAGGTATGCAAACCCCAAAGTGACCTTTATTTTTATTCTGGATGATAAAAAGGCACGCTGACCAGAGCTCATCCGTGGAGCAACCAACAATGTTCCTCAGGAAGGGAAAGTTAGGGTAATAATTCTGAAGTGAACTTTGGAATGGTCAGGCGCGCCTTATAAAGGCTGCCCCTTGGGGGCCTTACCCAATTTCATTGATTAGTTTTGCACAAGCTTAATCTACAACTCAGCTGAGGCACAAACCAGCACCTGAAACGACCAAACTAAAAAATTTTAAAAGCAATTTAACTCAGATTCATATTTTCTAAATCTGAGTTGAAATGTACGATTGAGATGAATCTCAATCATTACAATAACTACACCAAGTAGTAGAAGCAGTTTAAATAGAAACTTTTAAATCAAGAGTCACTGGAAAGATTTTTATAATTTTTTAACATGCCAATGATTTCCACAAGTGTTGTTTTTCAAAATGTATGGAACTTTACATCAGACGTTGTGAGAGACCTTATAGATTTGTGGGAGTCAAACAGAAGCTCATTACACTTTATGATCCCCAAAAAACGAAGCTGATAATGAGTCAATGGGACTCTAGTCACTATACTCTTTAATATCTAACCAATCACACTTCTAAAAGTTGAAACATTTTGTTGTCATCAGCCTTGTTTGCTTATCAATTAAGTTATCACAGGATATTAGCATGTCACTTTCTAAAGCGGTATATGGATGAGAAGCCACTTTGTCAACCTTATTAGCAACTATCATGGACGTGGGCAATAATAAATTTCCCCTAGTAGCTATTAAGATGAGTGGTGAAAAAGTTAGACAATATACAACTCAAACTTGACAGCAATATCTTGAAATCGCTCAAGGAGAGTACAAAAGAGAGTAATAGAAGAGCAAAGTTTCCTTGAATTTTTCCAGGACAGAGGGTCATGTTTTTGATATGCATATAGGATAACTCTAACAGATAAACCATATGGATGGGACCTGCAACTATGCTCATGAGAAGAGGAACTGTATTATATACCTAAGATGTCTCAACATATTTCACTTAGACCAAGTCCATATCAGAAACTCTATATTTTTCCCTAGGAACATCATGGAGAGTGTAATTTTGAGAATTAATCAACTAAAAGGTTATATTCCTCGCCCTTGGGAAGGATTCCTTCCAATAATCAACAATTGTAGAAAATGATATCAAAAAAACTTACTAGGTATCAAGGTTTAAGGACAAAGCCCATTTATAGCTACTTATACTCTATAATATTAAAATAATGGAGGCAATTTTATACTGGTTAACTATAGTAATTTGAAGGCAGTTGTTAATAATGATAAACTCTTTTAAACCCATAAACTTCCAAGAAGTTTGATATCTGATAAATACAGTCAAAACCATATGATGCCGCCAATGATGGTTAAGTAATAATATTATGCTTAAAAAAGTTTCCATTTATCACACCATCATCTGAAGTAATTATTATAAAATCAGTTGAGCAGCCAATCATAAGAAGCAACCAACAGTATAGAGATTGCCACAAAAACTACAAGGTTCATATGTACTACTAGAACAGCAAAGAGCTACAGTGAAAAACTTTGAGATCCACTGCAAAATTTTAGAACAAGAAGTCTTAATAGAACAAGGTTTTGGATTCTGCCAATCCTGAACTCAAATTGGAAACTAGAATTGGCTGATGAGATGTGACTAATTATTTATTAATTATATTTCTAGTTCTAATTTCTAAACCTTGTATTTTATCCTTCTACTATATAATATTATTTTATTTTATAGTAACAGACTTTAAGATTCTCAAAAAATTTACTTTTTGTTGTTTGTCTTATTTATATTCTCTTAATGCCAAAGCCTGAGAATTAAAGCGTACACAGCTTATAAGTAAAGGATTAGAGGAGTACTGGCGCATGAAATGAAGTCAACGTCTTAGTTTAACCAAGGCATCAACATTGTTAAACATGCCTAAACACGGTTAAGTGCCACACAAATAAATATTTAATTACCCAGATAGCCTTACAACGTTTTCTACAAAAAAATAGATCTTTCTAATGAACCATACTTATTAAACAGTATATACAAGTAAGAAAGCAACACTAGGGTACAGGCTATACTAAACATCTTTATGCTGTTATCAAATTAACACAACTTAATCAGGTACATGAGACGCTTAACTGTATGTGGAACTAAAGTGGGACATTGATAAAATCATATATTACTTTATATAAAAGAGATATCTTATTAAAGCATGTAATAAGTTGTTTAGCAAGGAAAGAAGGTAGAATAAACTAAATGACAAATGGATATAAATTAGCCTCTCTACTATATAAAGCATAAGGGGCATATTCCATGAAGGGTAGTTAGTTGACATCTAAGTTAATGAGACTTACATGAAACCTTGTTAATGCAAATTTAACAAGCATCTTTACCTATAGTTTAGTAATAGCTAAACCTCCGTTAGCTTTATATACAAAGACATATAAAAAATTTTTATTATGATATTAACAAAAAAAATTCCATCTATAATAGAAAAAAGATTTGCTAAGTGAAAGCGTTGAACCTTATAATAAATTAGTTCTTTATATATCTACATACCCTATTAGTAAGAAGTAATGTTTTGAAGCTCTTTGAAGATATATGTAAAACGTAAGCTATATTTGTGAGGCAAAGTAATCTTGCTATAATAGATATAAAAAGAAGGCTTTCACATAATTGGACTATTATGTATCCTTATCTTAAACTAAGGTATACATAAGAAATATATTAGCACATAAAACATATAAGGTGACAAAGTATGATAGTTTTTGATGCGGCCTCTTTCCATTCCAACTAAATAAATGTAATGATCACCATATTTGACTGAATATTATATTAATTATATATTTATTTTATTTTAATAACAAAATGGCCATGACATCGTTAATAATATTTTAAAACTAGATGGTTCATTTGGCCAATGAATTACTAATATGAGGAACATTGTAATTTTATTATGAATTATGACTTTCAATTATATCATCAAAGTGAAAGCATATATAAGAGGGAGTGTAAAGCACCAACTTTCTAATAAATGTATAATACTTCTATTATACAACTAGTTGAATAGTAAAGTAATCACTAGTGAAATAGACTTTATTGAATTTCAAATTTAAAAATATGATATATTGATGATAAACCCTATAAGAAAGTCCATATTATATAAGAAAAAAATGACCTAAGTAATGCACATTTTCTCAAATTCTGTAAAAACCATATTACAATAAATTTCATATAGTTTTTGCTTATTTTATCAAGGGTTATATCTCTAATTCTAATAATTATACTTTTCTAGTGTTTTAACAGCTCTGTTTATATTGTCAGACATTATTGCATACCTGTCAATTAGCTTATCAATTTATTGACCACTCACTATTGATACTCTTATCTACTATGAGAGGCCAATTATCTGAACTGATGGTTGAGATATGTTTCATACGCTAATTGTATTATGGTAATAAACCTTGAAAAGTGGTACTTTTTTGTTAATTTGACTCTAGTGTCTTCAATTATGACAATATTATTCCTGTCTCTATGTCACTACAGCTCTGCTCTATGATACTTCTGATCAAAATAGTACCAGTTCAAACAATAATATTATAGATTAAATATAATAGCTTAAAATTCATTAACAGAAGTTGGTAATGCTGTGCTCCAACTCAATTGACCTGATTTCTCTGTGCCAAATCCAATGATAGCTTAAAAGGCTACTTCTGATGCTATTCTGCACCTTCACCTAATTTTACCTTTCCTTGTGCCTCCACATAACTGTAAAACATAGTTAGCACCTCCTGGGTATATTCTATGCACAAGAGGCTTCCTGCTGCAACCTAGCTCTACTACTCCTTTTCTATGCTTTGACACTCTATGACATCAACATGAATTAATTCATCAATATTTAAAATACACTAAATTTCAGGTACTTTGCTGTTATAATAATTATTTTTGCTCAACCTTAGTATTGCAAGTTTAATCTGGTGCTGTAATAACTTCCAATAATTAGATAAGAGTATTATTTAATTGAAGTAGCACTTATTATTAAACTTGTCTATAATCAATATAAATCTGTTAAAAGGCCCCAAGGTTGGATCATTGAACTGAATCAATTTGATTTTTTGGAAGCACCTTATATCTAACTTCTATTTATATCAAAAATTGAATTTTATGATAGTGCACCATATAAGCTCTTGCATATAATATGAAATGTAGACTTACAAAAGCTCATCTTTACTGCTTTTGCGTGGTTAATATAAAATTATTACCTTAGAGCGCATTTCTGCAACTTTTATGTATGTGATATAAAATCATAATTTCTGATAGCACATCCTCTATGTTTCATGTACCATAATATATCTGTAAGTAATATTTAATTATATCTAATGGCGTGGTCCTAAAAAACTTAGGGTCATAGAATAGATAAAATGATCTAAAATAGATTAACATAATGAAATAATCAACAAAATTCATGTATTCTTGTTATTTCAAACACTCAGCCAGTTTCTATATATACAAAAGAGTCTGTCCTGAGTAATTAATCAGTTTTGTATAGATTTAGTTTATTTCACTTTCTACTAGAGCTAAAGTATAAACAAGAATCTATAAGATGTTTAGTTAAGATTATCATTAGTATAACAGATAGCTTTTTTAGCGACAATATAATACCCCAAAAATAAATGGTATGACTTATTGTTTTTGGTTGGTGTTCCAGCAAGAGTTTTTATTTTATATATATTTGAAAGTTTTAAGCATCCTTTCTGCTTTTTTGTTAAAATGATAAATGTTATATAGTTAGCTCAATTATCTCTATCCCTTCATAAACCTTCTAACATCAAGTTTATTGTTTATGTTCAATACAGATTGTTTAATTTTGTACGCACTAGTACCTTTGATTTAATAGTTAATATTACAGATTACACAAAATACACGTTATCAAGAGATAAATGTAAAGCATTAGAGGGAACTATATTTAATCCAGAAAGTATTTTTTGTTGAATTGGCAAGATTATAGTAATGAATAATGCTATAAAATTATTTAAAACTGGTAAACTCATTTTTTATTGGGGAAGGCTGACCAGAGGATAAATTTTTGTGGCAATACAAGATAGAAACACAAAAACAAATGAAAAGGCACCCCAGAGAAATCAGAGCAACCTACTTTTGCAAGCGGGACTGCCAGTGTTAGGAAGAGAGGAAGTGTCAGGGAAAACGCACATGAATACAAAACACAAATTAAGGAAAGGGTTCATAATTAGACACAAACAGGGAACCAGAAGAATATCAACTGGCGTTGGCATGGTATTATGGGGACAAACAACCAGGCTTGAAATTAGTCAATGAGGTGGTCGTAAAAGAAGCAGATGGCTTCATATATGGTGGGAGTAGTGCTGGAAAAGGTGTCCAGGACATTGGTATGGATTTTCCATAACAAAGTTGCTAGAATCAAGGCATAAAGATAAGGAGTAACTGGGGAAGTCATGGTAAAAGTGAAGATGTTTCTAGACAGGCTGAAAGCCTGTGCTGTACCCTGGTGGAAGAGATGCATAACTTAACGCCAGATCACTTAAATAGCGGACATTCTTCCAGATGGTGGACTAAAGACCTTTGTTGACATCACACTGAACATGAAGATTGAGAGGAGTTGGACCGCTCAGCAGTGTGGTATACCCTCTTCAGGAATCTTCATATATAAGCGCGAACAATTGGTTGTAATAAAGGATGGTGAGCTTACCACTAAATGGCTTTCCAGGTGTCAAAGCTAATGGATGTCCAGCATATCTAGATAGTTAACGCGGAAAATGATATCTGGAAAGTGAGGTACTATGTTATGTAAAACTTTTACACTAATTCTTTGGGTGTAATGGGGAGCAGGGTGATCCTCTGGGAAGTTAGACCATTGATATCTGATCCTCCATTCTAAGCTCCTCATAACCAGGATTATCCGTTTGAAGTGGACAAGGCCCCATGAGGACCTGCATCAGAGAGTTGGGAAGCTAGATAATTAAGCAGGGAATTAGGGTGGTCCAGATTGCGAAGGCAAAGAGCACAGGAAAAATTGGACCATACCGCACAGGACCAGTGTTGAGTAGGGAGGGTAGGGTTAGTTACATGGAAATCCAAGAGCTAAGTATATGGAAGCATGGTACACTTAGGTAATATGTTTCATACCTCAATGTTCTGTAGACCAAACAGGACATCAAGACGCATAGGGGGAGGGCGGCCTAGTCATAACCACCCTTGGATGAGAGCATAAGGTATAGCAAAGAGAAAGGATGAAAAAGCTTTAGCATGCACAGCAAGCCAAACATTGGACAGAAGTAGTGAGTCGGAAACCACTACCCAGCCAGTCAGGAAAGTCTACTGGCCTCTGAGGGAAGCGATTCTCTTATTCACTTGTCAGGAATGTGGTTCTCTATCATGGTTTGGCATATCCTAATGACTTAAGCCATACTTCCAGGTGGCGGACTGGACCTAAAGTGGGTCTGGAAGCAAATGGAAGCAAAAGAGGGGGCGATATTTAAAGGCTTCCTAGGAATGAAGCAAGAAGCCGTAAACTGGTGTATGCTGCTGACCTGAGGTGGCAGGTGTCTAGCAAGTTTAATATTTTCCAAGAAGGATTATCTCAGTCTTATTGACATTTTGGGCTGAATTACTAACCCCAGAGTACTCCTGCATGGTATAATAAAGGATGTTATCACTATGGTTTTTATAGATACCAACTGCACAATCATCAGCAAATCCAGCATCTTGACTGGGGCCAGGCCTTGCACATGAACACCTGCAAGTTGGGCATTTTCACTGCGGAGGAGTGGTATAAGCCTAAAATTATATGAAAGAGGGCTCAAAGGTTAGCCCTGATGGGGATCCCTCGGTGGAAAAATTAAATTGATCCAGAAATCTGAGCCACATACTGCCATTGTGGCCAATTAAATAAGCAACATTGGCCAATTTATTATAAACATAAAAGCTAAAATTTGTGGAGGCAAGCCTTAAGATAAGTCCAGTAACACAGTCATAGGCTTTTCGTTGATACAGGAATACAAGCGCACCAGTGGAAGAAGATTAAGAAGGCGTTAGCTAAAGTATGGATGTTATTTAGATGAATATTCTAGGCATGAAGTCAAATTTTAAAGGGATATTACATCAGAAGCAACTTCATTAAAGCGCTTAACCATAATTGGGAAAAATTTTGATATCACTATACTAAGAGAGATAGGGCGCCAGTTTACTAAATCCATTCTATCACCCTTTTTAAATAAAGTTACCATATATGCTTCTTGGCTACCAGGAAGAAGCCGTGTGTCCAACAGACATATATTCATAGAGGCTGAAAAAAATTGGATATGCTGGTAAATTATTTCATGTAAAATCATAAGGAATCCCATCAGGGCCTAGGCACTTCCTGTGTGCTGCACTGCAAACAGCAAACAAGAGTATATCTTGTGAAATTTATCGTCATCAAATTTAGATATCAAGTGATGGTGCAGATATGTGCACTATTGAGAAAGAGTCAATTTTGGTAGGCATGACAGGGTCAGACCTGCACAACTCAGAGTAAAACGTGTAAACTTTGGCAAATAACTCCCCCAGCAAATTTGTAATAGGATTTGTCAGATGCCAAAACTGGGTAAAGGCCATGTTTGGCTTAGAGAGAAAAACTTCTGAAAGCTATAGGAGTAACACGTCTCCCCTGATGTAATATAAATTGGCTTTGTACTAAACACTAACGCGGTGTTTATTCTCTTATAAGAGATTCTTAAGCGGGAGGACACCTCAGCCCACTTGTGGCCCCATGCAAGGCTGTATCCTGCAGCAGGATATTGATTTCTAGATGATTTGCTTCCACTATAGTTTGCCTAAGGACCACAAGGCAAAATGGGAGTGCCATGAAAATATGTGGTGAGCCTGGGAGACTGTGCGCGACTTAAAGGCATACCATGTGGCAAAGGAATTGGCACAGAAATGAGTCATAGTTTTCTGCACTGAAGTTGTGGTTTCTACCCAGTTTAAGAACTCAAGTAAAGCGAGATAGGCAGTCAAAGCTTATTCATCAAAGCACCTGTGCAGATGGGCCCACTGGAGTAAATAACACCAAAATGAGCCAGTAATCAGTGAGATCAAGTTTTGTGGCGTTAAACTTGGAAATTTGGTGGCAAAAAACTGGCGGTGCAAGAACCAGGTCTATTTGTGACTTAGCTAGCAACTGACCATTGTGTACATGAGGGCTAGTCATGTTAGTAAGAAGAGAATATCCTTTAAGAAAGGGTCATAGAGACCCAAGGTAGCCTTCAGGATGCAAAGTTCTACGTGGCATGTGGGGGGTCAACCATAAAAGGCCACCAATATGTGTCTGGGTTCACCCAACAGTTAATACCACCCACCACAAAGGTATTAGAGGTAAGGGGAAGGAGAGAGACATCAGAATTAAAAACTTTAAAAACCTGTGCATAAGTCAGGGCCTATAAGCTAGTGATTGTGTGCACTTCAGCATACCACAAGAAATTAATGACCAGAATGTGGCCATTAAAAAGGGAGTTTTGAGAAATAGATTTGTAACTTTATAGTATTACAATATAATTACTCCTCAGTGCGGTGCCCAAAAATGACAAAGTAGGGAGGTGAATAAATGTTTATGAATCCTCTTTCTCTGGTGGACAGTGGGTTTCCTGAATTGCTAGGATGTACATGGGGAGGTTTTTCATGAGACTCATTATCTTGACATAGCATTGTAATTAGTTTTACCAACCATCTAGATAATTTAATTATATATATCTTTAACTTTATATTTAACTAGTAATTTAATTTAATTTTATTTGAGGTGGGCCAACCTGGGGACGATACCGCACCGATTAGGGAAGTGAAGAAAATGGGAAAGGAGGATAAAACCTGGAAAACCTCCATGCACGGCGTATGATAGGCCAGGAACTCCATGGACCGCCTTTGCTATTTGCTATCTCGGTTTGGGGCATTGGCGCGCAAAACCAACACAGTCAAAATCGTCCCCTACCCAAAGTCCATTACTGGGATCGAACTCGGGAGGCAGTGGTAGAGGGTCTATACTCTACCACTGGGGTATCCTCCCTCTATTTAACTAGTAATTAAATAATGTATTTGATGGGGCAAAGTAATTATTTTGACCAGCGACACTTGCTTTTATATGTAGTTGCTTGCTGGATCAATTTACTATCAGTCAAATCCTTAATCATTTGCAGCACAATTCTTATTCCCTAAGATTTTTGTCTGCCTATTCCATGGCCTCAATTTACCTTTTTGCCTCTTATTTTAATTCAGCTTACCACCCTACGTTGCTCCATGCTGTAGTTGAATCTTTGGTAATAGCATTCTATATTTATCATGGCCACCTGCTGGTAATTTAATTATCCAGCATATTCATCCTTTTTATAGAAATTCCTCAAGACCTATATATTTGACTTCTGACACAATTAGATATCACGAATTTTAGTTTACCATCTTTGAGTGCTGCTTAGTAATTATGGAAAGCACCAATTAAAATCTGGTAGAAAAAACATATATGAGGAGAAATGTCAAGGGGAAGGGGATCTTTTCTATAGAAAGCTAGTAGATCCTACCTGGAAAGAACTAGAGCAAACCTGTAAGCCTCTGGCTTTATTCAATACTACATGATGCTCTCTTGCTCTCTTAAATAAAGAACTCCATTTCATTAGATAAGATTTATTTTATTAAGTTTTGGTCAAACTTACTGTCTTCAAACTTTACTTTGTGTTTTGGTGTGTTGACCTAGGCAGTTGAAATATGACTCCCTAGCTTCAATTTCAACATTTGGTGTTTACTACAGAAGCCACACCTTGTTTCTCTGTGCATTTTACTATTAAGGATGGTTCCTGACCACCCAGCTGAGGAATTCTCTAGGTTGGAGGTAACATAACAACCTGATTCTGCAGGGTCTGTCTATGAAGACCCATTAGATAGTTATAATGAAATTTTTTCCAATTATGAGAGGAGTTGAAATCTAATGTTAGTTTACTTTCAGATATCATATTAGGTCACAATTGTCAATTGAAAGACTTAGTAAACAATATGGCAATTCATTAAAGCCCCCTTGAAAGCCTTGATAGTGATAAGAATGGAGCTGCTCACTATGTTACCAATTTTTACTAGGAGTTTTGCTCTTTATGTATGAAACTTAACATTCAGGGAAAAAATGTATGATCTCTAGTAAGTAAAAAATTGCTCTAAAAGCGGATTTTATGGCCACTACTCAAATGATTGCTAATATGGAGTTATGTTGCAGGTGAAACGCTGCCGTTTTAGTAATATTATTAATCAATTAAAGTTGTATTTTACATTATTTAAGTTGTATTGAAATTAGTTGCTTCAGAAATTTTTTTGATGGACCAGGATTGTGAGAATGAGGCGGAGGGAGTAACATATACCCTGCCTGATATTTTCCCCTCCATTCTGAATATTGGGCCTTCTGCGCCTCCTGACATTGCATTGACTTACTGCTTTAATACTTCCATCCCTTTCTTTGACAACTTGGAACATTAAACTAGGCACCGCAAGCCCAGGGGCCTTGCAACCTTAAGATAAATTTTTGGATGCCCCTGTTAAATTACCAAAGTAGAATAATGATGCAAATGTGCATAATTTTCTGAATCTATTTGAGATTAATATAAGCAGAAAATTTTAGACCGCTAAGTTGGAGGTGTTTTAACTTGTTGGACTCTGAAAGTTAGGATTTAGTTATGCTGAAAGAAAAGAAGACAGACATGTCCTATGTTAACACCAAGGACCTTCTTATCATAAGTTTGGTGGATCTGAAAGAATGATTAATTGTAAGATAAGATTCCTTTGATTTTTCTTGTAAAAGATATGAACATATTCAAATAATTTGCCAAACGCTTTTACTTGGAGGTGCAGATCCTATCTAGGGCTAACGTTATATATGATTTTGACGCTCAGATTGCTCTTTGCCATGTCTGCAAGCAATACACGGAAAAGTATTGCGTTTTAGTATCAGTTCTGAATAAGAAGAATGATATTAATCATATGGTAAAATATCTCCATCATTGCAAGTATGTTTGAAGCACCTAATTATAGTCTGTGTGAGCCATACAACCAATCCAACTTAGTATCTCCTAAAAGATTAACTCAAGCTTATGGCCCTTATTTTAGAGAAGTTCAATATTAATCATATCATTTTTTATTTTGCAAATAAGTTGTTCTTTATTCAAATCAGTGCCTTAATTCAAGGTTTAAGTCTAGGGCTCATTCAGAGAACCCTGTGAAAGAAGTAGACTTTGGAAAAGTCAGGGCGGAGTAAGAAAGGGATTTTTTATATATGCCTCTTCTAAAAAAATGTAAGTATAAAAAACAGGACAAACCTTCAATCTGATAAAAGGATGACATAAACATCTCACCTCTGCGGTTCAGCAAGTAGTAGAGGAATATAGGGTAGTGGTGACCAACTGCTCCCTGAAAAAATGTGAAGCTGAGTTGGCACCAAAAATAGTAGCAAAGCCATATGCTTAACAGTTAGTATTTCAAAAGCTTCCAGTTACCTCTGTCAATATTCCCCTGATTAAATAAGGTCCAGATACCAATTTATTGAGACTTTAACGGAATTCAGCCCCCATCTAGGCATGGAGTTTTAAAACTTTCTAAATCATGCGGACACTTTGGATTTCCTAGCAATAGATCTGGTGGACGCTTATTTGCTTAATTCACAAAAATAATGATATTTCAATAAATAAGCTTGCCTGTTTAATCGTTGGCAGTGGGTCACCAGTTAAAAACATGTCCATTCAAATGGTGAAGTGACTGTACCTCAATTCTGAATTAGATTAACAGAAATCCATGATACTGTGGGCCCTCAGATCACTACTTCTGAAGGAGCATACATTGTATTGCCGCCACAATTCAGCTCACTGCTTATCTCTGCTCCCACTATTGTTTCAAAATTTAAATTTAATTTTCTTGTTAGGACCTCATTTATGATGACTCATGGAATCAAGGCTGACCATGAGGATAATTCTTTATAATTTCTTAGACAAACCCTTCCATTTTTTAATAATTATAGAGATAAGACCTAGCACCTCAAACTCAGGGTTTGTCAATATAACTTTTAGAATTTTAATAGTTCCAATGAGTGTCAGAGGATTAAGGCCTTTATGCTTGGTTATTCAACCATATTTTAGAATCTACTAGTTTTCCACTACGTTATTATAACTTAACCATTCTGGCGGGCCATCAAGTAATGATTGGAACAGAAATTAATTTTGAAATTCCCCAAAAGATTGCTTAGCAAAATATTTGTGCCATTATGTCATACCAAATTTGGAACCTGTCACTGCGCCAGGGATTATACTCTCTGATATGTCAAAATTAGGTGCTTTAGCTAATCAATATGCATACCCTAGTCAGATTAGCAACACCAAATTATTTCTTTTTTTAGTACTAGATGGTCCCAAACACCAAATTATTTCTTTTGTGTATATTATCAGATGAAGAGGTCAAAATATTTCTGATTTTGGTAACTTTAATGACCATGACTTTGTAGCAATATTGAGCACCTACTTTCTATTTAATTCTCAAAAAAGCCTCTCAGGTTTAATAAAGGAAGATAAGGACCAAACGCTAGCCCTTTTTTGAAAGTAGAAGGTTATTTCTATAGAGAGAATGATTGTTATTTATAATGTGCACATGGTTTACTACACCATATTGATACCAAAAATCATCTGCAATTTTTCCTTCATTTATTTAGAAGTTTATAGGTTGCAGATAAAGCTTTTAATGCTAAATCAATTACTTAGTTAACATGGGATTCCAGTGCACTCCAATATTCCTTTGGCCTATCCTGTGTTGATTATTAGGAAGAGAAATGATTTAAACAGCATGGGTGTAGACTTCCACAAGCTTAATAATATTACTAAAAAAATTATTATCTTTTTACCACAGATTGACAACGCCTTAGGCCTCTTGTGTAACGTACAATATTTTTTAGCCATGTAATTAATTTCTGTCTATTAGCAGATAGAGCTTCCCAATGAGGAATAGGAAAATACTCAATGATAACCTCCCAGGGACTTATCAACCCTGTGTGTGGCAAGGACTGTGAAATGACCCACAATCTTCCAATGGGCTACAGATAGTATCCTAGACGATTTAAAAAAATTCTATATCCTAGTTTATTTATTTGATATAAACGGTTAATCCATAATGTTTACTGATCATCTTCAACACCTAGAGGATTATTCCGCCAGATTTCTAAGGCTAATCTGAAACAAGCCGCATAAAGTGGACTTTTCCACAAGCAGCTGGAATATCTTGTATTTGCCATTGATAAGCATGGCTTTTGGCCCCATTTAGCGAAGGTTGAAGCTAATTAATGCATATTGTGACTGAGCAGTGAGTGTGACGTTCAAGTGTTTCTTGGAATTGTTGGTTATTACCACCAGTTTGTAAAGAAAATTAGTAAGATAGGTGAACCACTGTTTCACCTCTTAAAATATGTAGGACCCTTTGAGTGGACCTGGAACTGTCAGCTAACCTTTGATAAACTCAGGATTTACCTGACCCAAGCGTCGCTGTTAAAGTATCCTAATTTTTACAAATTGTTTATTATTCAAACAGATGCTTCTCTCACCACCTTCAGGGCAGTTTTAACACATTACAACCTTGACAGAATTGAGCATCATGTGGCTTATTATATCCAGACGTTGGATGTCCATAAATAAAATTATATGTGGTAATTGAGAAGGAGTGCCTGGCAGTCATCTAAATATGTAAAAAGTTCTGGGTCTATATTTATGGGGTACATTTCACTGTAGTAACTAATCATGACTCCCTGCGCTGGTTACAGAATCAAAAGAGCTCAAAGGATGGTTGGCACAATGGGTTTTGAAATTTCAGGCTTATTATTATGTAATTCAGAACAACTTAGCATAAATTATTAAGATGCTGACCGGTTATCTTGACTGCACACCATAGTCTTAGCGGCTGACGTGGCCAATGAATTATTAGTTGAGATGTCAAACCAAAACTATAACAATGGACCAGCGGAAGCTCAGCGAGCCTTATAGCAATTAAGATTGAATACTTTTGTCAAAACTATTAAGCATTATAAAACAACAACAATTAACAATATTGGATACACTGGCAACAGAGAGGACCAATATTATTCATGGGGCTCAAAAGGTGATGGGTCATGAGAGCTTAAGCAAACGCTTTAGCTTTAAAAACAGCATTATTTTTGGCAATCCAAGATTATCAATTTTCATGAGACACTCCACTGTTGTACATAATGCCAGGTGGATGGGCCCTACCAGAAAGCCGCCTCTTATCAGTTGGTTAAACTCAACTTCACGTGGCATAACATTTCTGTTGACATTGTGGGCCCTCTAAAAAATTTGTCTGGGCAATTTATATATAATAGTGACCATTGATCGCCTCACCAAGTGGATGAAGGCCAAAGCAATCCTGGACTTAGGTGCTACAACAATGGCTAAGTTCATCTTATAAGATATTATTTATAGACATGGATGCCCACAGTTTTTGTTGATTGATAATGTGAAAATTTTATTTCTGGATTATTTTCAAGTTTAACAACTTTTTAATATATGAAAGGTATTGTCTACTCCCTACCACCCTAAAACCAACTGCACCGTCATATGAGTGAATGGTACTTTTGTTGGGCTTTTTCATAAGATCAATGTGGCAAAGGCGTCAGCTGTAACTTTTTTCCTGCCTGCTGCCAATTTACTTATAGCATATCTTATCATTCAGCCACAGGGGATTCCCCGTTCACTTTACTTCATGGGAAGCAACTGACGCTTCCTTAATTTTATATTCTTATGTTAATCAAGAACATATGACTCACTCAATATAATTTGAAACGTTATCACAGATAATGATCCAACTAAAGACTGCAGCATATTCTAATACAGTGGCTCAAAAAAGATCTCAGTAATGGGATAACAAAAACCAGCGGATGTTACCCCACTTTATTGTAGAGGGAACTAGTGTTATATTATGATATCATGGATTTGAAAGAACTAATTAGTTGGAGCACATATGGAAGAGACCTTTTGGGATTATTGAGAAGACGTCCACAGATGCCTACACTCTGAAGGATCCTGCTAAAGTTCATTTTTTAATTGTGTGCACACTAAGTTCAAAAAATATCTGTAGAGTTCTTAAATGGCCAAATTTTTCAATAAGTTAGTTAACTCCCTCACATCTTTGCTTCTCATTATTTGGTCAAGTGGGAGGAAATGTATTCAGTTTGGCCAACCATCTGGGTATGTTATTTAAATATTTAATTCATACCTTAACTAATCATTAAATATTGCATTTGATGGGGCATGTAATTATCTTGGCCAGCACCACCTGCTTTTATATACAGTTGCTTGCCAGATTGCTTTACTAATTAGATGAATCCATAATTCTCACCATCACAGTTCTCACTCCCTAATTTATTAGCTACCAATGCCATGGCCTCAATTATTTTTATCACCTCCTATTTTAATTTAAAGTATCATTCTATGTTTACCTGTGCTGGCATACAAGCTTTGGTAATAGGGTCCTATAGTTATTATGGCCACCTGCCACAAAACAAATATCTGGCGTATTTCACTTTTTTTTTTTTGATGATACCTCAAGCCCCAGTTATTCAACTTCCAACCTGCCTAGATAGCACAATTTTAATCTACCATTTATGAGTGCTTCTTAATAACTATGGAAAGCACCATAGAGAACTATGATAGAGAAAGAATATCTGAAGAGGATTGTTAAGGGGAAGTGGATAATTTTTAAAAAGCTAGGAGATTCTATCATTAAGATCAATTGAGTGAGCCTATGAGCCTCTGGCAGTATTCAATACTACAGGGAGCTCTCATATCTCTTAAATAAAAAACTTTATTACTAATGATAAGGTTTAATTTTGTTAAGATTTGGTTAAAGTTACTGTCTTTGAACAGTACTCAAAGCTTTACTATGATGACCTGTGCATTGAGATATGACACCCTAGCACTGATTTCAACACCCAGGATGGAGAGGCTTTAGTCCCACAATGTTCAACTTCCTTAATTTCATTTAGATGCCTGATGCACCTCAGGAGCGATTGGGAGGGTCCCCTAGACCTACCCCCTTGCTCTTCCTGGGCACCATGGCATCCCTACTGCTAGTACCATACTGGTGTGAGGTGACTGGAGTATAATCAGCAATCTAAGGCTGCTGACTTAACCTTTTTTATTTTTAGGTGCGCAAGTTTCCATTATGATGCACTTGATGTGCACCATCAATGGGTTTATTTACTTGTGTTGGGATAGGTTGAGGAAACTTGGTTCCATTTAGTGTGAAGGTTGCATGAGCAGGTGTGCAAAGCTCTGGTTGATGTAAACTAACCATTTTGAATTGGGGCGATGGCTGGTGATTGGTGCAATCTGACAGGCTGTCAGTTTAGGATTGGGCAGATGCAGAAAATTCTGTCATGTCATCCTGAACCTGTTCAGGCGAGATGGAGTTCACCACCAAGGCTTCTACCTTGGTAGCTGCTTTCTGGCCTGTTTGGCTTGTTTATGTATATATGAGGACACTGGAACTACATTTTTATATGGACCTATTTACCTCAGTGGAAGGCGGCAGTAGTGTCAACTACTTATACTTTGTTGTTATTGTTGTCATCCATCGCCTCAGAAGCATAATCATACTCTATCAATCCCTCTTGACAGAGTAAGTATGGACTTTGTGGCTAAAAGTTTGGTAACAGGTGCATATGGATGGTGCACTATCTACTGTTGCCCAGAAAACTTGTGACCACTACCCATCGATTATGAGGGTAGTGGAATGTTGGATTCTAGTGAAAATCGCTGAAGTTTCTTTGCTCAGGGCATTGATCACAATAGCCTTATCTGTACTAAGGTTAGGCATAAGAGTAAAGCATTGTATTCTAAAAGAATTACTTTCTATATAGTAATAATGACCTGCACAGAGGGGTTGCTCAATGACCTTATAAATCACATTCTTTAGAAATTATTAAAATAAAAACATGTTTGGACTGTGTTTAAAGTTTGTGCTTACTTACAACCACCCATTGACCCATCAAGAGGTCAATTACCATGTGCACCTGTGCAGCGTATTTACCTCTTCTGCTGTTTTAAACCCAAGGTCCACCCATCCATGGAGGGCACTATGAGCTACTAAAAAAACAGTGTGTGGTAAGTAATTTTCTATTTTTGTTAGATCATTCCAAAAGGGCCAACAAACCTATCCTCAGAAAAATTAAAGTACATGTTCCACAAAAGTTGAAGGTTGAGAATGGGGTATATTGATATATCTGTTACACCTAGCACACATTTATAATAACGCTACTGGGCAACCCTAGGTAAATTTTTATTTAGTTTTGTCTGCCAGACTCTGTTGGGTTTTAATGGTCCTTGGGTGGTGCAATTACTGCCCCATGCCCTTTTCCACACTTTCCTAAACCTTACTGTGCTTTCAGTGTACTCTTATCTTTGCCAATATCAATTATCAAACTAACATACTTAGGTTGAATGGGTTGCTATAGTGTTCACAACGGGAAACAGAATCTTGGTTTAAACTAATATCAAAAGGTTTTATATCCTGAAAAAACATCTGTTTAAATAATATCAAGCCAATAGTTTTATTAGCTTATTAATGAAGGAAAATTAATGTTACATTATAAGCTGATTATAGCAGAGTTTCAAGGTTGATGCTATTAGTCTATGTATTTTTGATGGTTAACTTTATTTAAGATGCTCTTAAGTACTGTTAGTTTTCAGGTGGATTTTAGTTGCCACATTAGTTTATAGCTTCCAACAAAATTTCTAGAAATGGTTTGTCTTACCTATGTGAACATTATAGTTTGTATGCTCAACAACCTTATAAAATATATACTTTAATGTGGTATAATTGTCATATTAATCAATCTATATTTATTAGAAGAGTTTTTAGCAATTAGTTTAATGAGATTAAAAGTATCAATAGTTTAGTATAACATTGTTTCTATGAACCATATGGCTGACACTTTATAAATTTTTTAAATATTTTAAAAAAATTAAACCAACATTAATAGTTAAGTTGAATTAACAACTTTCTGGTTATAACTAATCAAACTGATATAAACATATCTCTATCCACTTTTTGATTTTTTAAAAAATCCAAGTATTGTCAAACATATGAGAGCTTTTCTATATGAAAATTTCATCAGCAACCTTAAACAAAGCTTCACACAATTATTATTTGTATTCATGGAGCCTGCTAATCTATTGGATAGAAAAGATGAAATAATATTTGAATGATATTCAGCTATGCTAAAAATAAAAACTTAATAGATTATTTGGTTGATCCTAATATAAACAAGTTTGTCTGGAAGTGGCCTGTATCAAATTTGTCATACTGGACTAGAATTCTGCTTATTTTGCATGGGTTATGCACTGTATAAGCTTTCCTGGGTAGCGATTAACTATAGAGTCTATAAATTGTACATTTGTATTTCCAACTCTGTATCTTTGTATCAAAAGTAAATGGAAATACAAATTTAAGGTAAAACCTAAGTAAGCAGTATGAACTAAGATAATAATTTGATGCAAAGTAAAGGCAATGCTACTGATAGATTTGATTTGAATTCTATATCACTTTATCTTTAGAAGTAATTTTACAGTAGGGATAAAAATTGATTTTCACATCTATTAGGGAAATGATCTGAATTATGGACTATCAAAAGAGTCTCGATCGTTTGTACTCAGCATAATACTTTCAACATTAGCTAAAGCCTCACCTTAATATGCTAACTAATTAATCGCATACTATACAAAAATATGTTGTGGTAATGCTTCCACGGTTGAGATTGGATTTGGTTGACCAAGGAAAATACTTTTCTTAAAGCGGTGTCTATATAAAATTAAATATATTGAGAGTGTTTGGGACTAAAACAAATTATTGGAATATTGGAAGTTGGTTATACTAAACTTGATTAACTTAAAATTCATATCGGGACGGATCAGCTGAAACTTTTTTGAGTAGTTAACGGTTCTAGGGCAATTGCCTATAGCATCGCTATTAATCATGATCAACCTATCAAAACTTTTGACGTGAAAGGTAGATTGCACTTCGTATAAAACCCTTCCTCGGCAAAAGAGGGCCGATTTCCCACCAATGGATGAGATTGCATCCACCATGGCGTTTCTGGAATAAGCTCCTCCTGGAACAATCCCCTGAGATGAGAGTGCTTTGTAAACGTCAAATTCTGCTCTGGCTCTTAAGGCGAGTCGGAAGTAAGCAAGGACATCTTCACCTGGCACAAATTCAGTAAAGCACTTTGGTTCGGCGGTAGAGAGACACGTGCCGTGCTTTATCCACTCATGAGTCCAAAATTTACCATTGTCACCCTTGTATGAGGGCCAGAACTTCTGCATTTGTGAATGTAAGTTTGGATCGTTAACCACCAGCTGCAGAATATTGTGGTATGCACGTCGGGTATCGCATCCTTGAGTAGGCGGATAGGTACCATTACAGTAGTTGGGCCACAATCCATGTAGCGTGAATGCATTAGATGGTCCAAAGTCAATCCATTGTTGTGCTAAGACAATCTTCCCTATAGTGGGAGTACAACAACTATCCGTGCCTACACTGGGACAGGAAATCAAGTCTGTATTGCATGTAGCCATCCTTTGATCTGAAACAACCAAACCTACCAGCAATAAGAACTCAAGCTTCATATTCAGTATACTGCAAAGCTCCTTAGACTTCAACTTTACCCAAAATTCCTAACCGACATTTTCAATTCAACATATTAAATAACATTCTATATCAACTGAATCAACCAGAAAGCACCCCATATCAGGTGACAATTAAGCCCCACCTTTTAATATATTGAAAGCACAATGTTACTAATAAGCCAATTCCAACTTTAGTTACATAATTTATCACGCTGAACTTGCATCGCATGATTTGTATTAAGCGGTTCATTTTATCCCCTTCTCGTGTAGTGGAAATGCCAATGACATCTGGGTTGCGCACCCTCGTTTAAACATGTCATTCGCTCTTCATTTTAATTCGCAACTCAAATCGTGTGCTTAAAATGACCTACAGCCTCATCCGACTTTCCCTATGATAAGATTTAGTCGCATGAAAGTTTCATTCTCATTACTTTTATAAACCAGTTATCCTTTAGCGATAAATCAATTCCATCAATGGATTTCCGGCTTTAATTTAACGGTTTCAATAATAGATTTGCTTTTAAGCAATGATTTAGTTTACACAAGAAATTAACTTCATTTTATGCGCGCCAAATAAACTTTAATACAGGTTATTTGTTAATCATAAAGTACATGCTTGTACTCAACGAAATAATGGATGATTGGTTGTACCCAAACCAATCTCAGCTATGTAAGATGACCTCTGTGGACAGAATTATAGCATAATTTGTATCTGAGTTGTAAACTTGATTGTGGCATAAAGTTTCAACCCCATATCTGCCAAAGAACTCATAAATTTATAAACTTTCATTGCAAATATTTCAAATTTTATATAAATCTTATTATAACTAACTGACTGAGTTATCAAAATATCTAAAAACTAAAAACTTGCAATTTCAAAATTTGGTATAAATTCTTGATTCATGGATACTCAACTGGAGCCATACTATTGAAATTAAGCTTTTATATAAGATATAAATTTATGATGTTAATCATATAGTTTATACATTAGTAACCTAGGTTAGTTATTTTTGATATGGATGAATTAACTGCTCCACTGATATGAATAACCTAAAAGCTAGATAAATTGAGTTGAACCTGTTATTATACTAACTTGTTTGATAAAGTCAAAACCAGTTCCAATTTATCTATCATCTTGACATACTTTAAGAATTAAACAAGTTAAATATACCTTTCAGTTTTGATAGTATATACTATAATTTGATTTCATAGGTATGTCCACCGTATGATAAAATATTTATATAAAGTATTTATTAATATAATAGAACTTACTTTTCGGCCTTTTCAATTAAATAGGTACTAATGAATACTTTCAATACTTGATCGTATTCTAAAAATATAAATTGAAACAAAAACTTTTTTAAACTATGTCAACTTATAAACTATCAAATAAGTAACTTAACCATATGCCTCACAAATTTTTAGGTATTGAATTTTTTAGACCAGCCAATTTACTTAACGTTGCTTGAATTTAGTTTTCCAGGTAATTCCAATCGATTACACTGGACAACAAAATTTTGGTTTTTGTTTGTTACAAGAATAACAGCTGAAGGGTGGTTAGCCGAGCGGGTAAAACTGCTTCCACCCCTAGTGCAGGTTTTGAGTTCGAAACCTGTACTGGCTAGAAAGCATTCTCGGTGTGATATATTTGTCCCAAGGTCGACCCACCTCGAATAATTCAAGAATGATAACAGCTGCCGGCACATCAAGTCATTTACTTGTATGCCGGCTCTCATCATTTTTGCTGAGCATCAACTTGCTCAATACGTTGAGGCGATGGATACCGCCGGCCTCATTAACGAAGAAAAACCCCAACTATACCTCCTTATACCCCATATCACTGATGCTCCCACCCCAATGCTGTCCGCCATGGTCTGCCAGCTAAAGCGGGTGCTAGACACAAGTTTGCCCAAAGCTTCCTCACCATCTGATATGGCTTCCTAGGCTGATAACCTAGGGGCTATATTAGGAATTTTTTCAACATATGATAATCCCTTTGTTTGGCCCATTTGCGAATAAAGATGCGTGGCAGCTCCCCCTTTTGAGTTGGGCACCACTAGTACTAAAAAATGATAACAGCTGAATCTTATAGAATTTTTGACGCTGATTCCAAATATGTAAATGGTTTCTTTCTATTGGGCATAGTTTTTTTGTAACTACCATTTTTTGAAAAACGTTTATTATACACTAGCCGATTTATCCGTGCTTTGCTCGTGTCTATAAAATTTCAGATTTTCAATTTATTAATTTATAATTTATATTTTATATTATAGATAACCAAAACCACTCAGCCAAATCTAATTGCTCAATTGAATCAACCAAAAACCACCAACCACTCAGGTAAACCTAGCTGAAATTATCAACTAACCAATAACTAATCACCCCTCAAAACTAAACTGTGTCCTATTGATTCGAACAAAAGCCATCAACCACTCGGCCAAACAAAAAAAACTATCGAATCAATCAAATAACACCAAACTGCTACCTGAAACATCTCTCTATATTTAAAAATATTGTGTATGTGACATATCTTCCAAACTACTAAATTAACTTCTACTTAACTTTCCAAAAGTATTTTATTAATTAGGTGAACCAAATTAGGCAGGTTTTTGAAATATAAACCTAACATTCAGATACCCGTGCTATGCTATGGTATTTAGTTTATCAGATGATAAGCTCACATTGTAGCCTATAGGCTGTGCCAGCACTACCCACGAGCCACTCGGACTAACAGCTCCACTGTGGCCCTTGTGGCTGGTGAGCTAATTCATAACTACTTAATATAATTAAAACTCTAATACTGATTTTTGTTGAGTTTCAGGTGAGCAATTTGGTGAATTTAGATAATATTTGTCAATTCTCACTCACTCGCCCAAATAGATTAAACCCATCAGCTCAATAATTTCAGATTCGATAAGATTCGCCAATTCTCAACCACTCACCCAAATAGATTGACCCTATCAAACTCGAAGATTTCAGATGTCAGTACGTTAATAATCACATCAGTGAAATTTTTTTAAGTAGATACATGAAATTTCAACATACCTAAAATCTGCTTTGTTTTGATTTTCTGGCATAGTGTGCTATTGTGTTGATACAATAAACTTACCTGTCAAAGATATTAATGAACTGAAATAAACTAATAGGTGTACAGTTTAAATAGCAACATAAATTTTGCAAAAAGTAAATTAATAATGTCATATATATTGCACTTGCATAGTTCAGGCCCATGTACTTTCTAGAGAAGCAAGAAGGGCAATTTCAAAAAAACTGAGGTTGATAGGGAATTTCTGACTTCATATTAGGAATCAGCACTCAACAGTATATAAGATTCAGCAAATATTAACCATGTAACAAAATCATTGTTGTCCAGTGTTATTTTAGCTTTTATAATGTAGATGGCCGCCAATAAATTTAGTAAGTAACGGAATTTTTAAATTGAAACATAATTACCAGGCCGCTTAGCCAGTAAAATATCAAATATCCATTAAGTTATATTTTTATATCATTTATTAACCTTTTGTTAAAGCTTTTCTTTCTCGTAACAATCACTTTAGTTACTATGATTTGATTCAAACAGCAAATTTGGATAATCACACACAGGAAAGATGGGTGACTTTAATAACAAAAATAATACAACATGGGCAAGTGTCATGACAAGCGGTGCACTTAACGGTGCAACTAAGGGCAAGAAACGCCCTGGAGGGGGACCAGGAACCCAATCTACAAAGAAATCACAAACTCAGATACCATCTGGGTTTATGGTATTTACTGTAAAGCACACGCAATACATGTACATTCAATTCAACCAACCTTTGTCAAAGGTGGAACTTGGGATCAGACTCTTCCTTGGGGATTAGTCACCAACCCTGTGGGAGAAAACATGTGAGGCACAGCCCTCACTTTTCCCTCATGTGGTGTATGTAGCCACCAACAACATGGGATGCAGCTGAATCAATATTGGTTTTGAAACAGCTGATGAAGCTGATGCTGCAGCAAAAATCTGCATGGAAATTGCCCTCCCTGAGGGCAAAAAAATTGTGTGCACCGCACACACCAGATGGAACAAAGCAAAAACTTTGTTCATATCCTTTGACTCGCTCCCCACCAACCTTCCTCATAAGGTAATCAAGGAGGAGCTCCGCAAAGGTCTTGTGGCCTATAGAGAAATCCAACAACTTGAATTACAGCAATTTCGCTTAATGCCTGACCTGTGCACAGGCAAAGCTATTGCTGTAATCAACCCCTTCCCAGAAGTGGAAGAGGATTTATCCAGAATTCCCCACGCAGCAGAATTTCACTTTGCAGATGGGGGCCAGTCAGCTGCATTCTGAGTTACACCAGAACGTGCACCACCTATTTGCAACCACTGTGGCTCACTGGGCCACAAGGAACATGCATGCCCTGTAAAAGAAGGCTTAATGGAAAATGATTTTTGTGAAGAAGCTATGGACGAAGATAATGAAAACTTTGCCAAAATGACTGATGGCCACCACCCATTCCGCTGGGGTGAAGATGGACTATACTCCATTGTGGACCCAGTTACAAGTAAACAGCATAAAGCAGCACAAAAAGCCCACAAGAGAGCAGCAGCTGAAGTGGCAGCATACGCAGAATCTGCCATTAACCACAGACAAATTCAGAGGATATTTCAGATATTTACCAAACCAACCAATCAGAACAATATGCCCAGGTTGAAAATTTTCACAGTAACCAGACTGAGCCATAAAGCGTCATCAGTCATGCACATACTGAGGAACAATGCAACCACAATTTGGGTGAAAATGCGGTGCACAATGCAACAAAGTTGAACCTCAAAAATATAATATCCAATCAACAACCTGCATCAAATCAACATGAGACCTGTGCAGGAAAAGTTGATGCAAATGCAAAAACTGCAATTCCCTTGAATCATTGGGTCAGATCAAGAGAACCAACAATGGCAGTGAAAGAGTTGGAGTACAGACGTGGAGCATGGCCAAAATGAGCCACGGTGGGATAGGACCAGAGGGTCCTCCCAACCACTCCTGAGGCGCCACGGGCACCTCAGTATCAATAGGGATGTTAAATATTGCGGGAGCCAGGGCTCATACATCCCAAGCCAAAAAGCTGGCATTCCTGCAAAAACCTCTTGTAGATATCTTGGCCATCCAAGAAACCCACTGCCTACAAGGGGAAGAAGAATCCTGGTCAACCAGGGTCACACCATCACAATCAGTATGGACATCTCACTGTGGGGTGATAGTCCAAAACAACAAAAAATTTAAAATTACAAATTCATCATCACACTTGCACAGTTGAGTCCTGGTAGCAACAATCACATGCCAAGATTAAAATAATTTTGTTAGCATGTATCTACGCACCGTGCACTGCAACTGAGAGAAAAAAATTTTGAAAAAAATTTTCTACCCTCACCCTCCCACCAGATATCATCATGTTAGGCGATTTCAACTGCTGGGATAACCCCAATACAGATCGATGGCCTAATCCCAGGGGATACCCACCTGGACATATTGAATATCGCACAATGAAGGCATCTCTTGGCTTACAGGATGCTCTTCCTCCCAATTCACCAATCCTTCCCCATATGAAAAGACCCAACATATGTGAGGGACTGCTCATATTAATGAGTCATATTGACCACATCCTCATCACACAATCCCACCACTCAAGAATCTCTAAATTTACAACAAAAAAGATCAATTTTTCTGATCACCAATTAGTTATGGTGCAGTTAGCGCCAACCCAATCCCACACACAGGTGTCGCCTTGGAGAAAGCTTCACCCAGAAAATATAAGATTGCCTGAGATATCTGACTGGGTTGAAAACAAGGCTACAAACCCAGAATTCACAGCCCCATTCACTTCAGATCCCATAGGAACATGGGAAAATTTCAAAAAGGATTTAATCAACAAAACCTGACATATTGCATCACGCAAGTACACCGCGGACACAGCCACAATCAAGCATACCTTGGCAGAACTAGACCACCTGGAAATAAATACTCTGAGATCTGGCTATAGCCCTAATTGGGGACGCAAATGGGCAGAAATTTCAGCCTGACTTAACAATCTCATCTTTGAACACCAACACAGAATCAAAGTATTGAACAAAGGTAAGTTCATAAAGGAAGGATAAACCTGTTCAACATACTTTTTCTGCTAATTCCAATCCCGTGGAGACCAGCCCACATGCACACAGTTTTGCAAGACCAACGGCACTGTGGCAACTGACCCTGAGGAGGTCAAGGCAGAAGTACACCGCTATTACACCAAATTATATCATGATATGCCAACAGATCCGCAAAAAATTAAAGAATTTATTCAAACTGCCAAGATACAAAGTACACCACCAAATAACAATATACTATCCCTTATCACATGGGAGGAGCTCTGGGAGACAATTCGCGGTGCACCACGTAGGAAATGCCCAGGGCCTGATGGGATACCTACGAATTTTACAAAAAATATTTTCAACAAATCGCCCCCCTCCTATTGGCGTCAATGAACCAGAGTTTGTTGGAAACACGCCTATTACCAGGAGGCCATGAATCCTACGTTATAACCTTGTATAAAGGGTGACAAGTTGGACCTGGCCAACTGGCGCCCAATTGCACTCTCCAACACTGACACAAAAATTCTAACAAAAATTCTAGCAGCTAGATTAGGCGCAATTGCATCTGACGTCCTATCACCCAACCAGTTTGGGTTTATACCAGGGCGTTCAATATGGAACAACATTTGCCCTGTTGCAAATATTTGCCAATCCAAAGCAACTGGTGCCCTGGTCTTCTTAGATCAGGAAAAGGCGTATGACCGTGTTAGCTGGCCATACCTAAAAGAATGTCTACATGCCTTCAAACTCCTACCAAGATTCATAAAATGGGCGATGCTCCTAACAGAATCTGCAACCATGGCTGTATGCGGCCCTGGATTCCTAACAAACAAGATTAAACCACACAGAGGGCTCAAACAAGGGGATCCCCTCAGCCCACTGCTATACAATTTCAGCTTTGACCCACTCCTCCGAGTAACTGAATCACGTCTCATGGGGATAACCGCACAAGGACAACCAACAGTCAAGATACTGGCCTTTGCAGATGACTGCGTAGCAGGTATAGAAAACAATGAAGATGCCTGACAGCTGGAACACACTCTAGAGGAATACTCCAAGGTGAGCAATGCATCGCTCAATAAAAGGAAGACGGAAATCTTCCTCTTAGGCAAATACACAAACAATTGGGCCACAACATCAGAACCTCACACCAACACTCGAAGAAAAAACCCAAATATATTACCCTTTGCAACACCTTCCACCACCACTCCTGTCCGACACCTTGTAATCTGGCTATAATCAGGGGGATATGCTAATGAGACAATGGAAAATAACCTGTTACAACGGGTATCCAAACGCGTCGCCTCCCTCAAGGGAAGAACCCCAGGACTAACAGGACGAGTTACAGTTGCTAACTCGCTCATCCTCCCAATACTGTGGTACCAGGCCCATGCGATATCCTTCTCACCTACCTTTATAACCTTAATTTTGCGCGCTTATCCAGGGCTGGCTGTGGCCTGGCTCTCACCCTCCTATATGGATGGAAACACTATCTGGCCCACGCTCAAGCGGAGGCATGGGACTAATAGATTTTGAGAGCCATGCCAATCACATCCTAGGTACCTGGATAAAGGAAATCCTTGCTCCAGACCTCTTGCAACAACATTGGTCCAGAGCAGCAAGGACTAACTTTACACAGGCGCTCAAACTAACCAACCCACATAGTCCACCCAGACTACTTTCATACCTTGCCAAGCACCCTACTGCAACGGGTCCACATGGAACCTCCCCTCATTTCAAATATATCCTCTGAACTATCCGCCATATGGGATAGACCATAGAGAACATGGGTACCATACAGGGAAGGGGACGACCCAGCCCCCAATTCAAATTAAGAAACTCAGAAAACCACCCCCAGAGGGATATGCTCGCAACAACCCCAAGCATAGCTAGGATAGAATACCTAGATATGCTGGACATTCCCTATGATTTAACCACACAGAAAGCAATGGAAAATGACACACCACCCCACTCCTACAACCAAGGATAAGAGCAAACGCCTGGCGCTGTTTGAGAAGGACCTATAGGATGGCAGACCGCTCCAACTCCCTCCACAAAACATGTGCAGTATGTGTAGGGGAGGGATCCCTACATTACCGCCTAGAAACATGCCCCCCAACCAAAGCTATATGGCAGGAAGTCGCACGCCTGCTCAAGGTTTCAAAACGAACAGGAATTCTCGATATCAAAGAGTATCTTCGCGCTCCAGATTGAGTCACCAATCCCATCTACACTCCGCTCCCTAATAATACCCATTGCAATGTGGACAATACACACGATTGCATTAGATGTGTTCAAGGGCACAGTCCCAACCATTCATGGGATTATTAACAGATTCCATGTCCACTTACTAGAGCACTTCCAAGCCTGGCTCTATGGATATATGAGACCAAGACAAAAAGCGCTCATAGAATCATGGTTCCCACTCTGGTTCCTCCACACAGACCCTTTCCTTCACACCTGCTCCATAGCAGGGGAACCCCCTCAGAGTAATGCACCAAACCCCCATACCTGGCAGTCCCGCTGGCAACAGGGGTAACTTGAGTACCCTGGGGTGCCCAATTTTTTATATTTCTTAGTTATTCTCTTAGTTTCACATATATTCGGTAATGTCTGTCCCCTGGTCAGCTTACCTCAGGTAAATAAAATAACCTTTCGTTTAATTAACCAAGATTTTAAAAAACTGCTTATACTGGTTCTCATATTGCATAAAAATCTGTACCAAGTTTGACTGAAAATGGTTTAGTTTTTATGAGGGATATAGGATAGTTACCATATACTGTAATGGGCCAAAACACACTAAATTGGCCAAACACTGACAGGGCTCAGTAAATCTGACATAAACAAAACTGAACTAAACTGATAGAGAGTTTATCTAAAGTAGAAAATGGCCACAAACTATGGCCCAAAAACTATATAGGTAACTAAATTATAGGTTTCACTTACTTATTTGGGAAGCCTTTATGCCAGCCATTCATAAAATCTGATGCACAGGGGTAGGCACACTCCAGTTGATCAGAAATATTTTCATACCATGCCATCAGGTTGGAAGCTTTAAAATCTGATAGCCTAATAACGAGCAACCAATAAGCCCAGCATTGTTCATTAAAGCTTGTTTGATGAGATATCTGAGGTGAGTGATATAGTGATCTGCATTAGAAAATGTGAATGCCACAATTGATATTGTTGGAATCAGAGCGTTTGAATGCTTGCTAGTGCTTTGTAGCTCCTGATTTCAACAATTTTTTTGCAGGAGAACTATTACTTTTTAACTGCTGTGATCAATTTTCTGGAGGCTTTGTGCCGCTTAGATTTAGAATAATAAAACTTGTGATTATATTAAAAGGGTAGATTTTATAAAATTTTAATTTATTGCTATGGGTTCAAGAAGCAACCCTCCTAGTGCCTCACTGCTTAGTAATTAAAGCAATCCAAGGCTCAAAGTGAGTAGAGCAATAAATTCATTTTTAAGCTGGCCTCATCTGAATTAGGTAATATGGGCTTTTGATCTATCAGATTTCTCAAGATTTGCCTTGCTATAACATGAGGGCAGATAATGGGTTGATAGTGGACAAGACAAACCTGTGGGAAAATGATTTAATATAATTACCCAAATGGATGGTAGGACCTAAGAATGACTTCCCTGATTTTGCCACAGGGTTGGTGCAACCTGATTACTAACAATTGAGCATTTTAGCCAAGGAGAGTGAGTAATAGTATTATCCCAATTCAAGGAATTTTACTGAGAATCAACCAAGGTTTTTGTGGGATATCCACTGTACTTACCCTCAAAACACACTTTCACAAAACTAAACCTGAAATTATCCCTCATTATCCCCTTTAAGAGTGTTAGGAGGGAATAAAGGTGCAAGAACTGGCCTTAGGCTTAGTTGATATAACTCCAGTAGCAAGGGAATTAATGGATTATCATCCCCTCACTTATAAGTGACTAAAAAAGAGCCTTCCCAAATAGACCTGAGCTTCTCACTTCTGGGAGTGATACAATTGCTTTAATACAATACCAAGTCTGACACTTAAAAGCAATGGAGTGGCTTCCTACACTCATTTGCAGCTACCCCTTCTCTGGTAACTGTCTTAGCTAGGTTAGTCATGGCATCAGACTGCCACTGGATGATGCGTTGTGCTAGTTTTTTCAGGGCTTTTTCAGGATCATCTGTCCTACCAGAGAAGACGTCTTTGGCAAGCAGGGCTGGTACTCCTAGTTCCCAACCATATAATATATAAAAAAGATGACATTTTAAGGATTTGATGTTAGCTGGTATGGTATGCCATGAGAGCACTAGGTAAGAATTGATCCCAGTGTAGGGGATCTGAGCAGGCCATCTTTCATAGTATGGAATCTAGGGTTCCATTGGCTCTTGCCACAGTACTATGTTTGAAAGGGTTATAGGGAGCTGAAAAA
>JAKSZP010017494.1:0-81120 GCA_022478985.1 Massospora cicadina
ACCCACTGTGACGCGTTCAGCCATAGGCACACGCTGCCCCATTAAAGAGGGCGTTACATTCCGAGCACCCCTCAGAGCCATGGGCCGGCAGGGGCCACTACGAACCAACCGAAAGCCCCAAAGGGGCCCCTAAAAGACGGCTGCTACCTGTTGGTAAAGCCCATCCCCCCGGGAAAAGAAGGCCAACGGGCCCCATAGGACCGCCCAAAAAGCGGGGTCACCCCCACCATCCCATACTCACAACCCGGGAAGGACATGGAGACCTTCGGGGTAGAAGCAACTTGGAATCTATCACCCAATCAGATTGGGGGGCCCCAAGGAACAGGCCCTAACCCGGGGAACTGATGGGAGATTCACCCCCCCTTTTGGACCCAAACAGTTGAAACTGATTTGGGATTTCCCCAACTAAAAATTTTTTTTGCCCCATTTGGGGGTGACAACTTTCCGCACCAAAAAAAATTCCCTTGACGTGGGAAAACAAAAGTAAAGGGCCCAAAGCCAACATGACTCTTTCCGGAAAAATTAACAAAGCCCCGAGAAAGCAGCGGTTATTGCACTGTCTGCTGCTGTGAAAGTCTGTGGGGACCTGGAAGAGGCTGGTGGGCCAGGGGGCCCACCCCCTCGCACCTAAGGTGCGATGGGGAACCTTCACTCTTAGGATGCTGAATATCACCGGACTCATGGCCTCCTATCCCAGGCTAGGAAACTGAGTTTTTTACAAAATAATTTACCCATGGATATCTTGTCAAATCAGAAAAACCACATCCACGAGGTTCCAAGGATGCTTGAAAACAATGCTCCTACCATCCCTATCCTTTTGGTTTAAGCACTGTGGGGTGCTAATTCGGAAAAACAATTTTTTTCAAATTTACATCTTCAGAAACATTCCTAAATGACTGAGTGCTCGTTGTCACCTTCTCATGGGCCGATGTTGCACACACAATTGTCAACATTTATGCCCCAAACGGTGCACATGAGCGTCAGGAATTTTTCTTGTCAGTCAAATCCCTCCCGCTACCCCCCAATTCTTTCCTAATTGGCGACATGAACTGTTGGCTAACCTCACCAAAGGACCGGTGGCCACCCTCACCCCACGCCCCACAGGGTCATGTAGAACTACGCGTTCTAAAAGCCACCCTTGGGTTAATGGATGCGCTGCCACGACATGCCCCACTGCTCAAAAACATGACGCGTCCCCACATCCACAATGGCCAATTAAGGTCCATGACCCGCATTGACCTTATTCTAGCACCAGCGAAATTTCAACCCCACATCTCCCACTTCAAAACAACGAAAATGAAATTCTCTGACCACCGACTGGTCTCGATAACATACCACTTACCCGTCACAGTTGCAAAGGCCCCACATTGGTGCAAAATCTGCCCCCCAGAGCTTGTGTCACAGGATTTTCCACATGGGTGGAAGAGGCAACTTTAGCAAAATCATTTGTTGCACCATTTTGCGCGGACCCCATTTCCACATAGGCAACCAAAAAAGACACCATCCGCCACTATTGCCATCTCTCCTCCAGACGCTCACAAGCCACATCGGCAGTTATATCATGCGCGCTGGCAGGAATTGGCTCACTTGGAGTCCAACATTCCAGCCTCAGGATATAGCCCTGCATGGGGCCAGAAGTGGGCGGAGGCAGCAGCCTACCTCAACGCACTTGAAAGGCAACACAAACATCGGGTTTGTGTCCAATACAGGGCACATGCATTTCTAAAGGTGACAAGTGCACATACTTCTTCAAAAAAATTTTTGCACCATGCCAGAGCGTGGCCTGCACACAGGTGCAAAGATCGGATAATTCTATTGTGGACACACTGGCCGAAGTGGCAATCGAAATGCAAAGATATTACTCCAAGTTATACCGAGCCAAACCAATTCAGCCGGCTGAAATGGCGGAATTTCTCAACAGAGCTCATATCCGCACCATTTTCTGATACCCGGAAATAATGAATATAATTACTCGAACGAATTATGGACTACCATTTGCAGTGCGCCAAACCAAAAATGCCCAGGCCCAGATGGCATTCCATATGAGCTCTACAAAAAATATTTTAAATACATATCCCCATTGCTGCTAGCCTCACTCAACCAAAGCCTGTTGGAAACGCGCCTCCTACCAGGAGAACATGAGGCTTTTACAGTCACACTCTTCAAGAAAGGGGATAGGCTAGACTTAGCCAACTGGCACCCCATTTCTCTAACAAACACAGACACCAAAATTTTAACAAAAATCATGGCTAACCGTTTTGGGACTGTAGCATCTGCCACCATCTCCCAAGAACAATTTGGTTTCATCCCCAGAAGGTCAATTTGGGATAACGTGCACTCTGTGGCTAGTGTGTGTCAGTCCACAGCCTCTGGGGCACTTGTATTCTTGGACCAACAAAAGGCCTATGACAGAGTAAACTGGGAATACCTTAGGGCCTGCCTCCAACAATTCCGCCTACCTCCCCGCTTCATTAACTGGGTGATGCTTCTCATGGAATCTGCAAGAATGGCTGTGCGCGGCCCAGGTTTCCTAACGGAAGTAGTCCATCCTCAAAGGGGCCTGCGACAAGGGGACCCCATGAGCCCATTCTTATACAACTTCAGCCTTGACCCACTACTGCGAAATGTGAATGCCCAACTCACTGGGGTCCATGTGCCAGGCCAAACCCCAGTCAAGATGATGGTATTTGCAGATGATTGCGTGGTGGGGGTGTCTAATAAAGATGCAAGTATGCTTGAAGCCCTCATCCAGGAATATTCCCGGGTAAGCAACGCGGCACTGAACGCCTCCAAAACCAAAATCATCCTCCTTGGTCAGTTTCAGAACTGCTGGGCCCCAGCAAGTAGTTCCCAACCCAGCCCAGCTGCTCGCCCAAGTCCACGCCTCAATAACTCAAAACACACCGCTCCACTGGTGCTCCCCTTTAAGCCGCGACCTACCATAGGACCGGTACGCCACCTGGGCGTGTGGTTGGAGGCAGGAGGATACGCGTCAGCAGTAATGGAGGGCCATATACTGGACAACGTGACAAAGCGAATCGCCTCTCTCAGAGCCCACCCTACTACCCTCACTGGAAGGGTTGTTCTTGCCAACTCTATGCTCCTATCCAAAGTCTGGTTTGGAGCCCACGCCATCCCCTTCTCCCCAAGCTTCTTCAAATCCCTGTATGCTTTGCTACAAGGTTGGCTTTGGTCAGGCCGCCCTCCACCAGTACGGCTAGAGGTCATGTTTGGCCCTCATCATCATGGTGGCATGGGCCTACTTGACTTCAAAGCCCATGCCGCCAAGATCCTAGGCACCTGGACTGCGGCCGTCACTGCTCCTACACTCCCATCCCAACACTGGTCCCGCGCGGCCCGCTCCAACTTCTCCCGAGCCTTGGGCCTCAACAATCCATCAAACCCCCACTCCCTGATGAAATACCTCGCATCACACACATCAGCCACAGGTCCTCACGGGACTAAAACCCACTAGAAACGAATCCTACTCTCCATGCGAAGCGCAGAGTGGAGAATTCATATTAGTGGACATACAACCCGAAGAGGCCGCCCCTCATTCTCAGTTCACACAAGAGGTACAGGGGCTACCCATCCATGATGGCGTGATCCCCATTCGACCCCAAGTCCTATCCAGGGTGGACTACCTGGACATGATGGACATCCCTTATTCCACTGAGACCCAAAAGACTATCTGGAAATACGCACACCATCCTCTGTTGCAGCCTCAAGTCCGCTCCCATGTGTGGCGCTGCCTGAGGTGGGTGTATCGTACAGCTGAGCGCTCTAATGCTTTACACTCATCCTGTGTCGTGTCTGGCCAGTATGGAACGCTGTTTCACCGCCTGGAGAAGTGCCCCACCTCTAAAGTAATATGGCGCGAAGTATAACGTCTGCTAGGCCAGGATCAAATACATCCCTTCAGTCTGTCAATAGATATGTTTGCTTCATCAATGGCCTCCCCCTCCCACCCTTTCCTCGTGCTCTGGTGGTTGCAATCGCCATGTGGACTATCCACACGATTGTCTTGGATGCCATCGCCGGATCCATCCCCACCCTTTCTGAAGCTGTCCACAGATTTCGGTCTCATTTGGTGGACCACTTTCAAGTGTGGATGTTTGGATATCTCCCACCACATCGCCGGCAGCTGGTCTCCTCCTGGCTCCCAGTCTGGTTCATCAAATCAGACCCCTTCCTCCACACGTGCTCAATAGTGGCTACGCCCCCTACACACGTTCCCTCCCCCTTCCCATAAGTGGCGTTCCCGCTGTCAACAAGAGATAGCATCACTTCTCTGATGTGCCTCACCTGGTACTGAGTTTTGTCTCATCTGAGTCATATTAAGAAGTGTCCATCCCATGGTCAGCCTTCCCGGAATAAATTTAAATAAATTCATTATTTCCGGGTATCAGAAAATGGTGTGGATATGAGCTCAATCAAGAAATTCCACCATTTCAGCCAGCTGAATTGGTTCAGCTCGGTATAACTCAGAGTAATATCTTTGCGTTTTGATTGCCACTTCAGCCGGTGTGTCCGCAATGTAATTATCAATCTTTGCACCTGTGTGCAGGCCACGCTCTGGTGTGGTGCGAAATTTTTTTGAAAAAGTATGCGGTGCACTTGTTGCCTTTAGTGATGCGTGTGGCCCTGTATTGGACACAAACCTGATGTTTGTGTTGTCTTTCGAGTGCGTTGAGGTGGGCAGCTGCCTCCACCCACTTCTGGCCCCATGCAGGGCTATATCCTGTGGCTGTAATGTTGGACTCCAAGTGAGCCAATTCTGCCAGCGCGCATGATATAACTGCCGATGTGGCTCATGAGCGTCTGGAGGAGAGATGGCAATAGTGGCGGATGGTGTAATCTTTGAAAGTTGCCTATGTGGAAATGGGGTCCGCGCAAAATGGTGCAACAAATAATTCCGCCAAAGTTGCCTCTTCCACCCACATGGAAAATCCTGGCAACGCGAGCTCGGGGGGCAGATTTTGCACCAATGTGGGGCCTTTGCAACTGTGACAGGTAAGTGGTATGTTATTGAGACCAGTCGGTGGTTGGAGAATTCCATTTTCGTTGTTTTGAAGTGGGAGATGTGGGGTTGGAATTTCACCGCACTAGAATAAGGTCAATGCGGGTCATGGACCTTAATTGGCCATTGTGGACGTGGGGACACGTCATGTTTTCGAGAAGTGGGGCATGTCACAGCAGCGCATCCATTAACCCAAGGGTGGCTTTTAGAACGCGTAGTTCTACGTGACCCTGTGGGGCGTGGGGAGAGGGCAGCCACCGGTCCATTGGTGAGGTTAGCCAACAGTTCATGTCGCCAATTAGGAAAGAATTGGGGGGTAGCGGGAGGGATTTGACTGACAAGAAAAATTCCTGACGCTCATGTGCACCGTTTGGGGCGTAAATGTTGACGATTGTGTGCACAACATTGGCCCATGAGAAGGTGACAACGAGCACTCAGCCATTTAAGAATGTTTCTGAAGATGTAAATTTAAAAAATTTGTTTTTCCAAATTAGCACCCCACAGTGCTTTGACCAAAAGGGTAAGGATGGTAGGAGCATTGTTTTCCAAGCTCCCTCAGAACCTCGTGGACAGTGGGACTCCTGGATGGCCAGGATATCCACGGGTAAATTGTTTTGTAAAAAACTCAGTTTCCTAGCCTGGGATGGGGAGGCCTTGAGTCCGGCGATATTCAGCGTCCCTAGAGTGAAGTTTCCTCCATTGCACCTTAGGTGTGAGGGGATGGGCCCCCGGGCCCACCAGCCTCTTCCAGGTCCCCACAGGCTTTCACAGCAGCACGGGTAATAGCAGCAATGCTATCAGGGTTTTTGTTAATTTTTGTGGAAAGAGTCGCGTTGGCTTTGGCCTTCGCTTTTTGTTTTCCCAACGTTGACAAATTTTTTGCAGTGCGGATAAGTTTGGTGCACCATCGAGTGGGGCAAATAAATTTTTTTGGTTGGGATAGGTCCCAAGTTGGTTTCAACTGGGGCTTGGGTACAACAATTGGGTGAGATCGAATCTCCCATCAGATCCTCAGATTGAGTGGCCCATTCAGCCTGGGCCTCCCAATCTAATTGGGTGATGGATTCCCGAGTTGCTTCCACCGCGAAGGTCTCCATGTTCTCCTGGCATTGTGAGTGTGGAAAAGTGGTGTTAGCCTTGGCCGTTTCCTTGGCCGCAGCCCTATGGGCCTGCTTGGGCTTCTTCCGCTCCTGCAGGGAGATGGGCTTTACCAATAGGTAGCAGCCTTGTGCTCCCCAGGGAAAGCCTCCTTGGTGCTTGCGGTTGGTTTGTAGTGCGCCTCTCCGCTGGTCATGGCTGCCAAGGGGTGCTCTTGGAATGTGACGCCCTCTTTGATGGGGCATGCGTGTGCCTTATGGCTGAACGCATCACAGTGGGTGCAAATGAGGGGCGCGCTGTCCACAGTTACCCGGAATTGGTGGGTGGTATGCCCTGCAATGTCAATAAAGGTGGAGTGCGGGATCTGGGTTAGGTCCTTCGCGATCTCCTCAGTTGGGGTCAGAACTGCGATGGCTTTGCTGGTGCACAGGTGTGGCATCAGCGTGAAACGTTGCATTTCAAAAGATTGTATTTCACCATATATGGCGAGACCATCTTTCAGGTGTTGCTCCAAAATGTCACGTTTTACCGTAGTAGGCAAAAAGTCAAATGTGAGGAAAATTTGGTTTGATTTTGTCCATCTGGTGCGTTTTGTTTTGATGACCCATTGCCCTTTGGAGAGGTTGACCACTATGTGCACCGCTGCAGCCTCATCTGCTGCGATTTTGCTTTTGAAGCCTAGGTCCAGCCAACTGCATGACATGGAGTGAGGTGCAACGTACACCGCGGTTGGGAAAATTTTGTGTACATCTTCACAAAATTTTTCCCCCATAGGGCTGTTTTTTGGATGTCCAGATACACTCAGACTCTGAATTCCACCGACGAAAGTGGCTGGGAATGTGGCGTGTTGATGTACTGGTTGCATCGTGCTTGCCACGCGAGTATCTCTGGGGAAATTGTGACTGCCAGTTTTTTTAGATTTTTTTTTCTATTCCGCTGGATTCTCCGAAGCGTTTTCAAACGTTAGTAGCCACAGGCCTTCCGCCTGCTCCTCTTGCCTTGCTTGCCCAACTGCTCGCAGACATGGGCGCAGACTAATCCCCTCTATGAGATTATCAAACTAGATTTAGTCTTGAATTGAATAGGTTGCAAAAGTGTTTGCAACGAGAAAGAAAAGTTTCCTCTTTAATTCTTTTGGCAAATCAATATACCAATATTCAAGATCAAATCACAGAAATAGGAACTTGGCTTCCTCTAGGAATTTAAACATGTTGTCTATCCTAGCAGCAGATATGAATTCTTCTTGGTGATTTTATTCAACCACCAGTAATTTTTCACAATTCAATTTTATTCATCATTTTTTCACAATAAAGATCAGACTTGCCTGTGGACTCATCAACGATATGAGGAGCCCATGCCAACCAGTTTACTAATTATTCACTTATCCTGCTTAAGCAGTCTTAGACCAGCAAACAGGTCTCATTTGTTTTGGTGGGTATCCCAGTGTCAACCTTATGGATCAAATTTTTAGAGAATCCAAGTTCATGATTGTCCAATAAAGTATCACCTAATAATTCTTCAATTAGTCGTAGAACTTCTTTCTGACGTTCAGAAAACCAAGCCAGTTACCAACAATTGACCAGTACGTTTAACTATTGGCATCATATGCCAGTAATACCATCTTTGGTAACGTTTCAAAGTCATGGAACTCTCTGATTTCTGCTGTTGGGATCAAGAACGCAAACGTGATAACTTGTTTTTACTTTCATCAGTTTTTCACTCATATTGCCCAGTAGTAGTTGTAATTCACTTTGCTCAGCATTATAATCCCTGGTGATGCTGAAAGCTTCAATCTCAACTTACTCCATGAGGCAACGACTTTTCCATATAATTATTCCATGATTGCTTCCTTTAAACCTGTGTTGACCATTATTTGCTTGCCCAGCAGAATTGTATTTGTCATTTTTTGTTCTTAACGGCATCCACCATTCTTTAAGAATCTACTTTAGCATTCCCTGCTTTTACTTTCAACCAGCTTGTATTGGATTAAAATTATGCCTTCTTTGTGACTAGATTTATAAAAATATACTTCTTGGTCAGCGAAATTTCCCCTTTCTGCTTATATAACATGGGCAGTAGTTTCACCAAAATTCTTTGATCATTCTCCTCAAAATCTCATTTATAGCACACTTTCTCAGAAATTTTGCATTGATGAGGATGTCATGATTTTAAATTGTCATTACAATGGCATGAGCTGATATCTCCTCTGATCCAGACTGGTGCAGTATTACACTGTATGCTCCACAAGATGTTGTATTATCTGGTCTAGAAGTTCCATATTCTTTCAAGTGATCTAAATCTGGCGAAATCTTCAGTTGCTTCACTATATTGGTTAAAACGACATTAATGGGCACACCACTGGCAATTATTGCACATACTCTTACTTGATTGACTATAAATTTTTATAAATGTACACTCAGAATAATGTAATAAAGTGTTTTCTAAGTGAATTGTGTCACATTTCACCAAATCTAGAGTCTTAATTAACTGTGAAGACAGATTATGAAAGGGTTACTTGATTGTACTGATAGTTGAAGAAGCATTTTCTCCCTCAAGCTATGTCTTTGAGTTTTTTTTTTTTTTTTTTTGTGTGTGTGTGTGTGTGTGTGTGTGTGTGTGTGTGTGTGTGTGTGTGTGTGTGTGTGTGTGTGAGTTTTTGTGTTCCCATTAGGGCACCCAGTGTGGGCAACTTGCAGGATGAAACCTGGGGTACTGCCACCCGCTTCAATAAGGCTGCACAAATCTAAGCACCAACGAAATGGGCCTGACCACAGTTGGAAAGGCTCACACTACCCCAAAACTGACATATTCTTCATTGTTTGGTATACCAGGTAGCAAAGGCTACCCAGCCAGTTCAGGAAAATGCCTCCCATCCCTTACTGCGAGGGATGAGACCAGACTGAAACCCAAGTTGGAATTATTTGAGGAAAAATTGCCATATATTTCTACAGCTATTTCTAGCCATCGCTTAACTATGTCAGGGAGCTTGTTAACTTGATTCCTTCCGAGGGAACGACGCTGGTTTATGGCAAGCCATATACCATACATCACCTCCCCCCATATCGTGAACTAGACACTGAACCCCTCCTTGGCTGCAAGCAGACTTGGTGGGGCATAGCAGTCAGGATCTCTGGCCATATAAGATGACCAGAGGATAGCTTACACCCTGGTTGGTATGCTTCATAGCATAGGAGAACGATATTCCACACAGCATCCGCTGCTGGATACTCTGTAATGATGTGTTTGCAATCTCCTCCTCCTCCGCACACCTTAAAGGCATACAGAAGGTCATCCTCCTTATGATTACTCCACTTATGCAGAGTCGCCCCCATGACCAAGATGTTACTGCGGAGTTGGAATTGAAAGTTCCGGACTGCCATAGACCAGCATTTCATAACCCTCCTTCCCTACAGGTCCATCAGACCAGATCGAATTTTACAAGTGATCCAGGACAAGTATTTCGAGCAAGGCTCTCTGTCTTGTAGCTTCCAGAACCAAGCAGTTGTGAAATCTGAGAGGCAGACACCGCTACCTCCCCCGCCTTGAGCAAGTCCTGAAGGACAAAGAGGCTTCCCATCGGGGTATCTCCAGCCTTCTCTTCCTCGCGGGAACATCTGCTGATCCTTCCCTCCATGACCTTCTGAACAGGCTTCACCAGCCTCTAATGCAGCCAGAGAAGGAATTGCTTTCCTCCAGCAAGAAGGCAGTTCAGTCGCTTCCAGAGCATCCCATGCCTTCCTTACCAGACCCTTGGAGGCACTGGCAACATTATTAGCTGCTTCCACCCTAAGCACCCTTCAGCCATCGCAATCAAGGAAGTCCCCCCAGTGAAACGCCCCAATCTATTGCTTGAAGGCCTTGCGCAGATGAGTTCCCATCTCCAGTCCCCAAGCTCCTCCCCAAAGAGGAATCACCCAGATCCTTTCGATGGTCCACTATCCACCCTCCAATCTACCCTTGCTGCCCACCCAAGCTCTAAAGTAATCCTTCCAGTAGCCTGATAAGTTCCCCGTGCTTGGAATGGCCCCTTGATTGATGCCCCAGCTGACATCAAAATCTTTTTTTGAGCTGTCCCTGCAAGCCTTAGAGAGGTAGTACTCCAGTATTAGAGACAAAAATGAATTTTCCCTCTAGAGAGAACCGTGTGATCCATTTCAGCTGCAGCTCCTTGATCATACTCCCAAAGTTAATTAGATCAATGCCACCCTTCTTCACCTCCTGACACAAGTTAGAGAAATTGTTTTTGACGCCCGCCCTCACCAAATGAACTGGATGATTGAACTCTGTATTTTCCTGATGGAAGATGCTGGTAGTGGAACAAATCTGGCAATGTACCATAGTCTGGAAAGAATGAAAGTGTTCATGACAATGGCCCTGCCCCAATAAATTGATTGAGCCATTGTTACTTCCAAGCTGCTTTTTAAGGTCTGCTTCAAGTTTGAGCCAAATTTCATGTGGCAACGCCTGCCCAGGGATGAGACACCTGAGGTACAGAAAGTCCTCCCCTGTTGCCATCCAGGGGATTGATCTCTTTGGTGCCACACCCAACGTCACCTTTCTGCCAATGACCAAGCCATGAATTTTGACAGATTGACCTTAGCATTGCTTGCGTTCTGGTACATCTTCAGAATGTTCATCACCACCTTCTCCTCTTCCTCTGACGAAACATAAATCTATTTATCATCTGCAAACATTGAAAGAGAGTACTCCTCACCATTGATGGTAAGTTTCCTCCAGTCAGACTTTCTGAGAGCCACTGAAAGGGTCTCTATTGCAAGGACAAACAACAAGAGAGATAGAGGGTCTCCCTGATGCACGTCCCTACACACACCTTAAAGAGGTGGGAGAGGCCTTTATGATATTGACATCAATTTGGCTTTTCATAAATCGCTTTTAAGCAGTCTCAACAAATGCCCCTTGATTCTAACCCTACTTAATACTTCCCAAAGAAACTCATGATTCACCCAATCATATGCCTTATCTTGATCAAAAAAGTAGCCACCCCTCTGGTCATACTGTTTACCCCACTCTTCTATCAGTATGCAGAATCAAATTGTCATTATTGAGCGTCCTAGGATAAACCCATTCTGCTCTTTCCCAACAACGTCTGCCACAACTCCTTTTAGTCAATTGGTTAGGATCTTCATTAAGATTTTATAGTCAACGTTAAGCAGAGTCAAAGGCCAATAGCTCCCCATGAGGGAGGGATCTCCTTTCTTTTAAAACCACCACACCTTTTGAAAAGCCGGCTCATTTATACCAAAAGCTAGGATTTGATTGTAAAGCTCAGCAAGCATCTAAGAAATTTCTGCCCAAAAAATATGAAGAGCTCCAAGATCAATCCACCTCCCCGGGAGCCTTGCTATTCTTACCTTTGCAGATGGCGTCCAACACCTCTGACTTGCGGACCTTGCTATATAGGTGCAACTGAGTCTCCTTAGGCAGTATCCCCAGTCCTCTTGTGAGTACTTTAGATACCTCTGGGACATTCTCAGAGGGGTCATAAAGGTCCTCATAGTAGGACTTAGCCACCACAGCCATGCGAGCTGCATCCTTCACCTCAACTCCCTCATCACAAAGTGACAAGATTCTTTCTGAGGGTCTGAATGCCCCTACTGTGCGGAGTGAAGGGCCACCTTTCTGTTATAATCCTCATCCAACCTATACTTACTTTTTTGAAGCGATCCACCATATGGCTCCCATCAATTTTGTATACAATTCAGCCTTGGCCGTGTAGACAGATGCCCCCATGACCGCAGCCTGCTTGCAGGTACTCTTGAAGCTCCTCTCCAAGGTTTCTTACCTCGAACGTATGGCCCCTAGCTGCCTCCCAAAGATTTCACAAGCCATCTTGGGATCAGCCTTCATCCTCAACCATTTTACTGATGCATCTGGCTTCACATAATCTTGCTTCTCCACAACTCACCTTTTCCTCATGATATCCTGAAGTAAATTCCATTTCAGTAGTTCAATGTTCAGTCTCCAGATCTTTTCCCCGCAGAAGCAACCTGAGGGTAAATGATCGCAGCTCAGGGGTCTGTGGTATGATTCACCTGGATCATGATTCTTAAGGAACAACTTGCAGTGACTTGGGAGAGACTGAAGCACTGACACAAGGTCAATGCGGGAGAAAAGATTTCCATGGAAGTGAGTCCACCCAGTCTCCCCCTCCTCACCACAGACTACTTTCACACATCCAGTAGGCCAAGGTCAATCATTAAACCGGTTAACTTGTGGGCTCCAGAACCAGAACTCCAGTTGCCCAAAAGCTCCAACCCTGTCATCCCTAAAGCAGACACAGTTCATGACTCTCCCAGCACTACTAACCCCCCAATGCCTTTCTCCTGAATCCTTTGGCCGACCTTCTGGAAGAAGGCATTCCATTCAGATCCTGAATGGGCGCGCAAATGCCAATAGACCAAATTGATTCTCACCAAAAAGTGACATTACTGTCACTGCTCTTACAGGAACCAATACCTTTTATCCAATACCTTAACCTTGTCCGCCTACCAGACCAAGATACCCCCCTTTGGCTTCTCCCCCTCCCTCTTTTCTCCCTAAGGGCGAGTCCAAGGTTAGTTGATCCACCAAGTGAGAGCAAAATGATTGCTTTAGAGGAAACTGGAAAGCCCAGTCCTATTCCAACCCATTTTTAGAATTAGTATCAGTGAGTAAGCTGATATATATCCCATGTTGTTTTAATTGGAGTTTCACTTGCTGCTGCTTGAGTCCATTTAGAACCCACGCATTAGCAAATTTAACCCTGATTGCCATAGGTTTGAAACTGAAGAGGCTTTAGTTTCAGGAACTGGGGGGTCCCCATCCTCTTCTACCTCAGCTGGTTTAGTGGGACCAAATTTCTTCCTCCCCTTTTCAGTGCTAGACTGGAGCCGTGGTTGGAGGCTGCTCAGTCACATCAACCTTCAGAATCTTCACATTCCAGGGTCCTCAATAGACCCCACCACTTTGGTTGGAGGCATTGGGTTAGAAGGCATTGGCCCACTATTGCTAGCAGGCAACACCTCCATCATCTCTGTAACGGATCAGGAGGCACCTGATCCATACATTGGTTTGGATCAAGAGGAATTTGATCCAAATGTGGCTCTAATTCAACAGGCATCAAACTCTGTAAGTTCAGAACTGGGTAAAATCACCATATCAAACCTGAATCACATTTGCAGAATGATGGCGGGCTTATGAAAGGCGTGGATTGTGATCCAGTGGATGAAAAATCTTTGCTAACAGTGTGGTGGTCAGGGCTTGGAAGAGTTTAACCAAAAGGGTAGATTATTTCATATTTGCAGTGCACTATTTAGGGGAGGACGTCGCAGCCCTGAAGGGCAGTTGCATCTTCTATGAGGAAAAACAGAATTCAAAATAAAGAATATTTGCTTGGAAAACATCAATTTTATTTAAAGAATTATAAGTGGATTGGATCGAAAATATGAGCCCAACCATTGAGCTTGCTGTGGCGTTGGCATCGTTCTCAGCCCTTTACTGGTCCCAGACTCTGTTGTTGATGTGCAGCGTCGTGGGTACAGTGGTATGAGAATATATGGCAACAATGAGACATGTTAGTCGGGTTTGGGGATGGGCTCTCTGCCATCCTGTACCTAGTATGGTCAGTAACATGGCTCTTACTGCCCAATTCGTTCATTGTGTAATGGCGCAAAACCACCCGTTACAATCTCCGCATCTTTTCCTACATGCCTTTAGTGCTCCGTCCCACCCACACCCCTAATGGCCGCTGACCTCTTACGTTATTGAGTGATGGGGAGAACCCCATCCATTTAAGAGGCGACTATTTCCAAAATGTCCTTTGTGGACTGGCGCAAAGCGCCACTAAGCTCTATTTGGGCCCAGCTGCTTCCCTCGCCTTCCAGGAACGCTTTGACTCCTTGTTGACCTTTCTGGAGCCTTTCAGCACCTCAGTCACTACCTCCAAAGTGATGACAGCTACTGCCTCCCTCCCTTGCTTTGGCTGATATCTCAGTCAGCTTCTCCAACGCCTTCTGGAGAACCAACTTCTCTTTCTCAGAGGGCACCATTGCTGGCTCCCCCATGCTAGGCCCACTAGGCTTGGCCATTGCCGCAGTTTGTTGAACCTGAGGACATTTGGCTCTGAAATGCCCCTTCACACCACACAAGAAGCACATGTCCAGAGGTACCACAGGAAACTCCAAGTCCCCACAGTGACTGAACGAGGCAACTCCCCATATGATTTTGAAAGTTCAACCTTTAAAACCCAGTCCCCCAGAACCTACGGTGATCTTTTTGAGCTACCATCCTTCTGCGCCAAGCTCTTTATCAACTTGTTCTCATTAAAGAAGGTTACTCTGCCAAAGCCTTTCAGCTGAGACATTATGCCCCTCTAGTGATTACAAGTGGTATGTCCCTCAGAATGAACCCTCTGATCTCAATGTCAATGTCAATAAATACAGCCTCCTCATTCTTCGTGCTCTAACTGGCAGCCAAAGCCTGTTCCTTTTGAAGTTTATACTGGAAGGTTATAAGTTATAACTCAGGAGCCAAACGTGAAATATGGAGTGGGGCGAACCCACAAAACTCAATCATCCTAACCATAAGCATCTCCTTAGACCACCCAGTCTTCACTTACATGGCGGAGCCCTCTTGAGGCTCTCCACTATGCTAGCCATCAGATCATTAAAAGGGTGGACTTCCCATTTTAAAAATCTTGATTTTGACTTTAAATCCATTAGCAGCCACCTCTGCAAAGGAGACCGAAGCCCCCTTGCAGTAGAGGCCACCCCTGTGTTGCTTTGTTAATGAACTTGGTCTCTTTGATTTGTTTTGTGACGAAGTTTGCTCTCCAGGCCTTTTTGTGTGGGAACCATAGCAGCCCTTTTGGCTCATCTTTCATTTGGTACATAAGTGCTCTCACCTTTTGCTGCACCAGTGTAAGCTTATGTAAGCTACTGGCTGCTATCCAGGTTTCAGGTCAACCTATAAAACTGTGGTGATTATTGTAGACAGGTGAGCCAAAGCCCAGCCAATAAGGATTGCCCCACCCTTGTTACTGAAACCTGCTTTTGCAGCGCCCGCCACGTTGGGAAGTAGTGTGACAGATGATAAGCCTTGACTCTTACCCCTTCCTGCTCATATTTCTTTTAAAAGAAAAGTGGAAGCACCCACAGGAACAGGTTGAGTTACAGGCATTAGCTTCCATCCCACACCTCATTCAGGCCATTACCAGACTCTTCTAAGGCGCCCGTCTGGGTTCTGTGTTGGCTGCTCACCCATGTTTCCACGAGGTTTCCTTGGTCACACCACGTGAAAGCCCCAGCTTACCCTACCTAGCTCCCTCAAGCTTCGTCTTTAGCAGTTCTTCCATGATTTCAGTAGCTCTGATCTTTTCCACCAACTGACAAGTTTATGGCTGAGCAGCCTCTTCTGCAATTTTGGGGTCTATCCCTTCACCATTGTTTGGGTATTTTCATTTATGACCAAAACAAACTTCCTGGTAGAGCGGATCAATTGTGCCTTCAACTATGTATAGATTCTAAATATCCAGGTCAACTTTAAATATGTTAGGGTAAACTTGTTTGATTGCAGTGATATTATCTCATATCTAGACTGCAGTCATTTTAATGCACCTTGACAAGTTTCTTTTCTTTAACCTGCACCAGAGTAACTTGTTTTTTAGGCGTCGTATCCCACCCAAGTGTCTACATGCCCAAGTTTTCCACATTAGTAGCATTGGATTTGAGTTTTTACTACTTGTTTTGGTACTTCATGATTATTTCCCATTATGACATGATTTTGTTGTTCCTTATTATGCTCAGCAAATATTACTATATAATGAGCTCTGTCTTGAATGGCTTTAAAGTTCTGATTAGGTTTCAAATGTTGCTCCTAGAATCTTAAAATACTCAACCCTCTATAATGTGGAAATTTGGTTTGCAAGCACCAAAACAATGGTGAGGTGAAAATCTCTGTAGGGCAAAAGTGCTGCTTGTATTCGTTTTACGTGCATATAATTCTGATAATAATTTTGCACCAGCCAGTATTTGTGATTTCTGGTAAAATTGATCTGCAAAAAAGGCTAATATTTAATCCTTTATAAACTGGATACCTTTAACTCCTGTTTACAGTTAGCCATCCATTCAGGACTACCAGACTATGTCAAAATAGCTTCTTTGGAGTTACTTTACATCTAAATATCCACATCAAGATAAGGCAACGCTAGATTTCAACAGTTACTGTCAAAGAATTTTAAATTTTTTAAATTTTATTTGGGGAAGGCCAACTAAGGGGACGGACACTTCTGATAAGTAAACTAATGAAATAAACATCAGCAAGAGGGGTGCACCAGAGAGAAGCAAATGATATGTCCTATTGTCAGTGGGAACGCCAAGAAATGTAAGGAGGGTTACGTGTATAGGGGCTTGCACCATTATTGAGCACTTATGTAGGTAGGGGTCTGAAGCGATGAACCAAACCAGAAACCAGGATGAAACCAACTGGCGGTGATGGGGTGGTAGATACTAAACATCCAAGCTTGAAAGTGGTCCACAAGGTGTGACTAAACCGGAGTACAGCTTCCTGGAGGAAGGGTAGATACTGATATAGCATCCAAGACAGTGTGGATAGTCCACATTGCAACTGCAACCACTAAGGCACAGAGGGAAGGTGGTATAGGGAAAACCAAGGACAAGGCGAAGATGTCCTTAGACAGGCTGAAGGGCTTTGCCTGATCCTGGCAAAATAGACGCTGAACCTCAAGTCATATCGCTTTTGAGGGAGGGCACTCTTCCAGGCGGTGAACCAGCGTTCCATATTGACCAAACACGACGCAAGATGAGTGCAAAGAGTTAGAGCGTTCAGCAGTACAGTATACCTGTCTCAATCATCACCACACATGGGAACAAATATGCAGCTGCAGAAGAGGGTGGTGGGCGTACTTCCAAATGGCTTTCTGGGTATTGAGAAAGTAGGGGATGTCTAACATGTCCAGGTAGTCCACCCTGGCTATGATAGGTCACCTCATGGGTATCACTCCATTAGAAAATGAGTTGTCCTTGTACTTCATGGGTGAACCTAGGAGTAGGGCGCCCACTCTGGGTGGTGTGTCCACTGATTAAGATTTCAACTCAGCGCACCTCATGGAGAGGAGAATTCTATTTAAAGTGGGGCGACATCCCATGTGGGCCCGCAGCAGAAGGGTGTGAGGCAAGGTACTTTAAAAGGTTTGGGGGTGAGTAGGATTGCTGAGGCCCAGGGCGTGAGAAAAGTTGGAGTGGGCCACGCGGGACCAGTGCTGGACTGAGACTGTTGGGTTGGTGACAATGCAATCCAGGTTCCAAGTATCTTGGCGGCGTGGACCTCATAGTTGAGCAGGCCCATGCCACCACTGTGGCGAGGGCCAAAAATGACATCAGGCACTGCCGTGGGAGGCCTAACCAAGGACACCCTTGAAGAAGGGCGAATAATGAATTAAAGAAACAAGGGAAAAAGCGATAGCATGGGCCCCAAATTCAAACTTTAGAGAGAAGCATAGAGTTAGCTAGCACAACCCTGCCTTTAAGGGAGGTCTGGCGGGCTTTGAGGGAAGCTATACGTTTCATAACGTTGTCTATGATATATGTTCCATCACCGTTGAGGTATACCCTCCCACCTCCAGCCACACCCCAAGTGCCAGACTGGGCCAGCGGTGGGGCTTGGCACAAAGGTGAGCACAAACGGCAGTGTGGTGTGGACAGGACAAGAGATCCCGTGAGCAAGTTGTTGAAGCAGGTAGAAAACGGGGCGCAGGGGACCAGCGAGCTTGGTACCAACCAAGGATAACAATTTCGGTTTTGAAGGCGTTAAGTGCAGCATTAATTACCCTAGAGTAGACCTGGATAGTAGCTTCATCCGCGCGTGCATCATGATTGTTAGACACCTCAACCACACAATCATCAGCAAATGCCAACAACTTGACTGGTGCTTGGCCTTGCACATCGACACCAGCATGGATGGCATTTACATTGTGAAGAAGTGGTTCAAGGCTGAAGTTATACAAGAGTGGGCTTAGAGGGTCCCCTTGTAGTAGGCCCCTTTGAGGGAGAACTACATCCGTGAGAAAGCCAGGGCAATGCACAGCCATTGTGGCAGATTCGGTGAGCAACATCAGCCAATTAATGAAACAATAAAGTGTGGAACTTGTGGAGGCAGGCTCTGAGGTAACCCCAGTTGACTCTATCATAGGCCTTCTGCTGGTCTAAAAAACAAGTGCTCCAGAAGCCGTGGATTGGCAGAAGTTGGCTATGGTGAAATGTTGTCCCAAATATATCGTTTGGGAAGGAGACTAAATTGCTCAGAGGAAATGAGAGCAGAGTTAAATACCCCTAGATGGTTTGCCATGATTTTAGTAAAAGGTTTAGTATCTGTATTAGTAAGTGAAAAAATTTTCTCTCTCGTTGCAAACACTTTCTCAAAAAATTCAATTCAAGTCTAGGTAAAGTTTGACTTTCTCATCATGGAGATTAGTTGGTGCCCAATGTCAGGGAGCAGTTGGGCTAGTAAAGTTAAGGGCACAGGTGTAGGCCTCACATCAGCCAAATTAATATATGCCCCGGTGAGAGAGAGAGGAATAGAATGGATTAATAGTAAAAACTGGATGTTACCATTTCCCCAGAAATTTTGCCTGGCAAGCACGCTGAAACCAGTCCATCAATACGCCACACTCCCAACCACTATTTTTGGTGGAACACAGGGTGCATGTTTTCCTGGATTTTCAGCAAATGGCGCTCTGGGAGATATTTTGTGGAGATGTACACACGCATTTCCTGAATGCATTTTATGTCACACTGCACTCCATACCTCGTGGTTGGCTAAGTCTTAGATTTGAAAATAAAGAAGCGGTGGATGAAGCCGCAAAGATGCGAGTAGTAGTGGACCTCCAGGATGGTCAATGGGTATTCTAAACAAAGCGCACTTGCTGGACTAAATCGAACAAAATTTTTGTAACTTTTGACTTCTTACCTACTACAGTCAAGCTCACCTTGCTGGAGCACCACCTGAAGGCTGAGCTCGCAGTATACTGAGAATTACATTCCTCCAAAATGCAGCGCTTTACGCTCATGCCAAACATGTGCATGTGCAAAGTGATTTCAGTTCTCACCCCATCCGTGGGGATATCAGATGATTTGACCCAAATCCCACATACTGCTTATGTCAAATTTAATGGGCAAAAATCACACCAATTCAGGGTCACCGTGGATATCTCGCCTCCTATCTGCACTTTCTGTTGCACTTTTGGCCAGAAGGCTTATACCTGCCCCTCCAAGGAGGGCATTACTCAAACTGAAATTATTTTGGATGCAATGTGCGGTGCAGACGCCCACTATGAACTGGCACTTGACACTGATGCACCCTTCCCATGTGGAGTGCAAGGATGCTACATTATAGTAAAACTTGTTTCCCCCAGGAGCGTAAGAAGGCAAGCAGGCCTGCTTGGCGGCGGCCAAGGAGGCGTCCAAGACTGCGTCTGTGATCCCACCAGCCCAGCTCCAGGAGGACATTGAGACATTCATGGCGGAAGCAGCTCAAGAATCCCTCCACCAATCAGATTGGGACGCCCAAGCTGATTGGGCCACCCAAGCTGAAAACCTGATGGGTGAGTTGGTTTCAGCTGGTCAATGCACCCAAGCATCGATTAAGACCAAGTCACTCCCCAATATTCCTGCCAAAATTCCACCTTCAAGCGATGGTGCACCGCAAATGCATAAAATGCCAAAGAACTCGTCCCACAGTGGGGAAAAAGAAGAAGGCAAAAGCCAACGTGAACACCACAGCTAAAGTTTCCCACACTGAACCATACTCCGTAGCACAAAATACACACACTGCTAAACAGCGACGTGATGAAAGAGAGAAGGCTGAAGGGCTCAGGTGCCCTTCCACTCACACCTAAGGTGCGATGGGGGAGCCTCTACTTTAGGGGCGTTGAACATCACAGGACTCAAGGCCTCACCATCCCGGGCTAGAAAACTGAGTTTTTTAACATATAAATTACCTAAGGACATCCTGTCCATTCAGGAAACCCACTGTCCACGCGGTGCAGAGAACACATAGGCAACCATGCTCCTCCCTTACCTTTCCTTTTGGTCACTGCACTGTGGGATGCTAGTTTGAGTGAACCGTAGTTTTAAAATTTATTTCATCAAAATTGTACCTAAATGTCCATGTCCTTGTAGTCACCTTTTCATGGGATGACGAAGTGCACACTGTTGTTAACATTTACGCCCCAACCTATGCACAAGATTGTCAGAAATTCTTCTCAGCTGTCAATTCCCTTCTGCTACCCCCTGACCCATTTATTGTTGTTGACATGAACTGCTGGATGAAACCATCCACATGCCACTGGCCCTCATCGCCTACACCCCCACAGGGGCATGTTGAGCTTTGCGTTCTCAAAGCCACCCTAGGGTTGTTTGATACTTTGCCGCATCATGCTCTGCTACTCACTAACATGTTGTGCCCCCACATGCACAATGGCCAGCTAAGGTCCATGACCCGCATTGACCTTATTCTCGCGCCACTGAAATTTAAATCCCAAATTTCCCACTTTAACATGATGAAAATCGATTTCTCTGACCACAGGATGGTATCAGTTTCCTTCCATTTTCCAATCCAGCGGCCCAAGCACCAAAGTGGTGAAAACTCTGCCCTACAAAGATCGCGTCACCAAGATTTTCCTAGTGGGTGGAATCTGTGACCTCAGCTCTGGAGTTTATCCCACCATTATGTGCACCCAATTCCCACCTGAACAACCTTCAAGGCGAACACAATCCGCCAGGCTTGCCACCTCTCCTCACATCACTCATGGCTGCCTCAGCAGTCATTTTGCGCATGCTGGCAGATGTGGACCACCTGGTGTCTAACATCTCCGCTGCAGGCTACAGCCCATCTTGGGGTCACAAGTGGCGGAAGTGTCCTCCTGCCTCAACGCACTGGAAGACAACACAAACATTGGGTTTGTATTCAGTAAATTAAAGCATATAACAGCAGTTGATACATGTTCCACTTACTTTTTTCGAAAATGATTTGCACCATGCCAGAGTATGGCCTGCACACAGGTGCAGAGGCCAGACCACTCCGTCATGGATATACTGGCTGAAGTGGCGATCAAATACAAAATTATTACTCTAAATAATATTGATCTGATCTTACTCCGCCGGCTGAAATGGAAATTTTTTTCAAAAGTGAACACATCCACACCATTTCCCGATTCCCAGACATATTAATTTGATTAATTGGGATGAACTCTGGTCTGCCAGTTGTGGTGCATCATACAGTAATTTCACAGGTCCAGACGGCGTCCCTTATGAGCTCTATAAGAAAGTATTTCAAAGATTTTTCCTCCTTGCTGTTTGCCTCCCTGAACTAATGCCTTCTGAAAACGCGCCTCCTACCTGGAGGGCAAGAGGCCTTCATGATTACATTGTGACTGAAAGGGGATAAGATGGACTTAACCAACTGGCGCCCCATTTTACTCACTAATACAGACACAAAAAGTTTTTACTAAAATCATGGCTAACCATCTAGGATAGTTGCCTCAACTCATCTCACCTGAATAATTTATTTCATCCCCATAAGGTTGATTTGGGACAATATACACACCGTAGCCAAAGTATGTCAATCCATGGCTTCTGGAGCACTTGTGTTTTTAGACCAGAAGAAGTCCTATGATAGAGTCAATTTGGAATACCTTAGAGCCTGCCTCCACAAGTTCAGCCTACCCTTTCGCTTCATTGATTGGGTGATGTTGCTTATGAAACCTGCCATAATGGCTAAGCGTGGCCCTGGCTTCCTCACGGAGGTAGTCCGCCCGCAAAGGGGCCTACGCCAAGGGGACCCTCTTAGCTCACTCCTTTATAAATTTAATTTTGACCCACTTCTTCGAAATGTGAATGCCCACCTTAATGGTGTCCATGTGCAAGGCCAAGCACCAGTCAAGTTGTTGTCATTTGCTGATGACAATGTGGCTGAGGTGTCTAACAATCATGACGCACGCATGCTTGAAACTAAAATACAGGTTTACTCCAGGGTAATTAATGCTGCACTTAACGCCTCCAAAACCAAAATTGTTATCCTTTGTCAGTATCAAGCCCACTGGTCCCCAGCGCCCCATTTCCTACCTTCCTCGTCAACTAGTGCACGGGATCGCTTGCCCTGCCCACCCCACTCCGCCTCTTCATACTCCCCTTGTGCCACGCCCCACCGTTGGCCCTGTCCAGTATATGGGGATGTGGCTGGAGGCAGGAGTGTACGCCCTAACTGTTGATGGAAAACCATATCCTAGATAAAGTTATAAAACGCATAGCTTCCCTCAAAGCCCGCCAGACCTCCCTTAAAGGCAGGGTTGTGCTATCCAACTCTATGCTTCTCTCTAAAGTTTGGTTTGGGGCCCATGCTATCGCTTTTTCCCTTGTTTCTTCAAGTCATTATACCCCCTTCTGCAAGTATGACTTTGGTTAGCCACCCACCTCTGGTGCGCCTAGATATCATGTTTGGCCCTCGCCACAGTGGTGGCATGGGCCTGCTCAACTATGAGGTCCACGCCGCCAAGATACTTAAACCTGGATCGCATTGTCACCAACCCAACAGTCTCAGCCCAGCACTGGTCCCGCGCGGCCCACTCCAACTTCTCCTGCGCCCTGGGCCTCGGCAAACCTACCCACGCCCACTCTCTGTTAAAGTACCTTGCCTCACATCCTTCTTCTGCAGGTCCACATGGGACGTCGCCCCACTTCAAAAGGATCCTCCTCTCCATGTGGAGCGCTGAGTGGAGAATTCACATCTGTGGGCACACCGCCCAGAGGGGGAGCCCTACTCCTAGGTTCACCCATGAAGTACAAGGACTACCATTCTGAACGGAATAATACCCATGAGACCCCCTATCATGGCCAGGGTGGACTACCTGGACATGGTGGACATCCCCTACCCCCTAGATACCCAGAAAGCCATTTGGAAATACGCTCACCACCCTCTTCTGCATCCTCATATTTGTTCCCATGCGTGGTGCTGCCTGAGGCAGGTATACTGTACTTCAGAACGCTCTAACTCTTTGAACTCATCTTGCGTTGTGTGTGGTCAATATGGAACTATGGTTCACCGCCTAGAAGAGTACCCTCCATCAAAAGTGATATGGCGTGAGTGCAACATCTGTTTCACCAGGATCAGGCACAGCTCTTCAGCCTGTCAAAGAACATGTTTGCCTTATCCATGGCTTCCCCTCTTCCACCCTCCCTTCATGCCTTGGTAGTCAAAATCGCTATGTGGACTATCCACACGATCGTCCCAGATGCTATTTCAGGATCTACTCCCACCCTCCAGGAAGTTATACGCTGGTTCCAGTCGCAACTTGTGGACCACTTTCAAGCGTGGATGTTTGGGTACCTCCCACCCCATCACCGCCAGATGGTCTCATACTGATTCCCACTTTGGTTCATCACTTCAGACCCCTTCCTACATATGTGCTCAATAATGGCGCAAGACCCTGACACGTAACCCCACCCTTCTCTTGGCGTTCCCACTGGCAACAGGAGATTTCGTCTGCTTCTCTGGGGTGCCCTCCTCTCGCTGAAATTTGTTTTGTAGTTTAGTATCTTATTGGAAGTGTCTGTCCCCTGGTCAGCTTCCCCAAATAAAATTTAAAATGTATTAGTAAGCAATATGGGGCGCCATTTACCAAGTCCAGATTATCCATTTTCTTTTACAACGTTATCATGAAGGCCCCTTGTCCACTAGGGAGGAGGCGCATTTCCATTAGGCATTGATTCATCGAGGCAAGCAACAAGGAGGAAACTATTTAAAATATATCTTATAGAACCCATAAGGAATTCCATATGGACCAGGGCATTTCCTGTACATTGCACTGCAAATGCTAGACAGAGATTATCCTGAAAAAACAAATTCATCAACTTCAGATAAAATGAACTGGTGAAAGATGTGCACTTTTGAGAAAATTGTCCACTTCATCTGTCTGAACTGGATTAGAGTGATAGAATTTAGAGTAATAATTTCATACTTCAATTGCCACTTTGGCCAGATTATCTGTGACGGAGTGGTCTGGCCTCCACACCTTTGTTCAGGCCATGCTCTGGCATGGTGCATTGAATTCTCAAAAAAGGAAATTGGAGCACGTGTTTCCCACTTTTATATGCTTTGCTTTATAATAATCACAAACCTTATGCTTGTGTTGTCTTACCAGTGCGTTGAGGCGAGCAGATGCTTCTGCCCACTTATGACCCCAAGCCAGGCTGTAGCCTGCCGCTGGGACATTGAATTCCAGGTGGTCCACTTCTGCCAGCGTGTGCAAAATGACTTCTGAGGCAACATGAGAGCGACGTGATGAGATGTGGCAATCCTGGCCGATGGTGTTCGCTTTGAAGGTTGACCATTGGAAAGGGGTCTGTACATAACAATGTGGTAAACTCCAGAGCTAAGGTCTTGGTGTCCACACATGAGGAAAACCCGGGTGATGTGATCTCAGATGGGCGGAGTCTGAACCACTTTGGCGCCTGTGCCAATGGATGTGACAAAGAGAAGGAAACCTATACCATCCAGTGGTCAGATAATTCAAGTTTTGTCATTGTAAAGTGGGAAACTTGGGATTGAAATTTCAACGGTGTGAGAATAAGGTCAATGCGGGACATAGACCTCAGCTGTCCGTTGTGCACATGGGGACAAGACATGTTTTGGAGTAGTGTTGCATGATGTGGCAGAATAGCGAACAACCCCAAATTGGGTTTTAGAATGTGAAGTACTATGTGCCCTTGTGGGGGTGTAGGTGACGAGGGCCAGCGGTCAGTGGCTGGGTAGGTCCAGCAGTTTATGTCGCCAATAACAAATGGGTCAGGGGAAGTGGGAAGGAATAGATGGCCGAGAATAATTCCCAATGAGCTCATGCACAGTTTGGGCATAGATGTTAATGACAGCATACTCTTTGTAATCCCACAAAAAGGTGACAATAAGGGCACGGCCATCAAGGTATGATGTTGACAAAATGAATTTAAAATTATGGGTCACTCAAGTAAAACACCCCACAGTGTAGTGACCAAAAGGAAAGGTAAGAGAGGAGCATGGTTGACTATGTGTTCTCTGTACCGCGTGGACAGTGGGTTTCCTGAATGGCCAGGATGTCCTTTGGTAATTTATATGTTAAAAAACTCAGTTTTCTAGCCCGGGATGGTGAGGCCTTGAGTCCTGTAATGTTCAACGTCCCTAAAGTAAAAGCTCCCCCATTGCACCTTAGGTGTGTGGGGAAGGGCACCCATGCCCTTCAGCCTTCTCTTTTTCAGCATGTCGCTGTATGGCAGTGAAGATATTCTGTGCAATGGAGTACGGTTCATTATGGGTTGCCTTCACAGTGAGTTTGACATTGGTTTTTGCTTTTGTTTATTTTCCCCTTAGATATTTTTGTTTTTTGTGTAGTGTGCACTTGTGGTGCACCATAGCCTGTTGACAAAGTTTTAGAAGGTAGATTGGTGGGTGATTTGATTTTGATCGAGGCTTGGTGGCATTAGGCAGATAAATCCAACTCACTTATCAGGTCATCAGCTTGGGTGGCCCAATCTGATTGGTGTTTGGGATTCACAAGCCGCTTCTGCAGCAAATGACTCGATGTACTTTTGGATTTGGGTGGGCATGATCATGGATGAAGTCATAGCCGCTACCTTGGCTGCTGCTCTGTGGGCCTGATTTGCCTTCTTACACTCCTGCAGGGGCACAGGTTTTACTTGAATGTAGCACCCAGGCATGCCCCGTGGGAAGGCGGTGTCAGTGTATATTGCCGGTTCATAGTGGTGTCTGCACCGCGCATTGCCTCTGGGATGATTTCAGTTTGGGTAATGCCCTCCTTGGCGGGCAGGTATGGGCCTTGTGGCCGAAAGCATGACAGAAGGTGCAGATAGGAGGTGCACTAACCACGGTGACCTGGAATGGGCGGAATTCTTGCCCATCAATTTCCACAAAAGTGGTGTATGGGATTTGGGTCAAATCACCCTCTACCCCACAGACAGGGTGAGAGCAGCAATTGCTTTGCCTGTGCACAGGTCTAGCATGAACGTAAAGTGCTGTATCTAGAAGGATTGGATTTTCCCATATTCAGTGAGCCCAGCCCTCAGGTGGTGATACAGTACGGTGCGCTTAATTGTTGTAGGTAGGAAGTCATAAAGCAACAAAAATTTGGTTGGATTTAGTCCAACGAGTGCACTTCATGTCAACTACCTGTTGACTGTCTGGGAGGTCCACCAAAACCTGCACTTTTGCAGCTTCATCTGCCACATTTTTGTTTTTAAATTCAAGGTCCAGAAAACTTTATTTTCTCGTTGCAAACACTTGTGCAACCCATTCAATTCAAGACTAAACCTAGTTTGATAATCTCATAGAGGGGATTAGTCTGCGCCCATGTCTGGGAGCAGTTGGGCAAGCAAGGCAAGAGGAGCAGGCGGAAGGCCTGTGGCCTCTAACGTTTGAAAACGCTTCGGAGAATCCAGCGGAATAGAAAAAAATCTAAAAAAACTGGCAGTCACAATTTCCCCAGAGATACTCGCGTGGCAAGCACGATGCAACCAGTACATCAACACGCCACATTCCCAGCCACTTTCGTCGGTAGAATTTGGAGTCCGTGTGTATCTGGACATCCAAAAAATGGCCCTATGGGAAAAATTTTGTGAAGATGTACACAAAATTTTCCTGACCGTGGTGTACGTTGCACCTCACTCCATGTCGCGCGGTTGGCTGGACCTAGGTTTCAAAAGCAAAATCGCAGCAGATGAGGCTGCAGCGGTGCACATAGTAGTCAACCTCCCTGAAGGGCAATGGGTCATCGAAACTAAATGCACCAGATGGACAAAATCAAACCAAATTTTCCTCACGTTTGACTTTTTGCCTACTACGGTAAAACGTGACATTTTGGAGCAACACCTGAAAGATGGTCTCGCCATATATGGCGAAAGACAATTTTTTGAAATGCAACATTTCACGCTGATGCCACACCTGTGCACCGGCAAAGCCATCGCAGTTCTGACCCCAACTGAGGAGATTGCAAAGGACCTAACCCAGATCCCGCACTCCACCTTTATTGACATCACAGGGCACACTACCCACCCATTCCAGGTAACCGTGGACAGCGCGCCCCCCATTTGCACCCACTGTGATGCATTCAGCCATAAGGCGCATGCATGCCCCATTAAAGAGGGCATCACATTCCAAGAGCACCCCTCGGCGGCCATGGCCAGTGGAGAGGCGCACTATGAACCAACCGCAAGCACCAAGGAGGCTTTCCCTGGGGAGCACAAGGCTGCTACCTATTGGTAAAGCCCATCTCCCTGCAGGAGCGGAAGAAGGCCAAGCAGGCCCATAGGACCGCGGCCAAGGAAGCGGCCAAGGCCACCACCACCATCCCACACTCACAACGCCAGGAGGACATAAAGACCTTCATGGTGGAAGCAACTCAGGAATCCATCACCCAATCAGATTGGGAGGCCCATGCCAAATGGGCCACTCAATCTGAGGATCCGATGGGAGATTTGATCTCACCCAATTGCTGCACCCAAGCCCCAGTCAAAACTGACTTGGGACCAAACCCAACCAAAAAATTTTTTTTTGCCCCACTTGATGGAGCACCAAACTTATCCGCACTGCAAAAAATTTGTCCAACGTCAGTAAAACAAAAAGCGAAGGCCAAAGCCAACGCGACTCTTTCTGCAAAAATTAACAAAACCCCGATAGCATTGCTGCTAATACCCGCGCTGCTGTGAAAGCCCGTGGGGACTTGGAATAGGCAGGTGGGCCTGGGGGCCCACCCCCTTGCACCTAAGGTGCATTGGGGGAAACCTTCACTCTAGGGATGCTGAATATCGCCAGACTCAAGGCCTCCCCATCCCGGGCTAGGAAACTGAGTTTTTTACAAAACAATTTACCCGTGGATATCCTGGTCATCCAGAAGTCCCACTGTCCACAAGGTTCCGAGGATGCTTGGAAAACAATGCTCTTACCATCCCTATCCTTTTAGGTCAAAGCACTGTGGGGTGCTAATTCAGAAAAACAATTTTTTCAAATTTACATCTTCAGAAACATTCCTAAATGGCCAAGTGCTCGTTGTCACCTTCTCATGGGCTGATGTTGCACACACAATCGTCAACATTTACGCCCCAAACGGTGCACATGAGCGTCAGGAATTTTTCTTGTCAGTCAAATCCCTCCCGCTACTCCCCAATTCTTTCCTAATTGGCGACATGAACTGTTGGCTAACCTCACCAATGGACCGGTGGCTGCCCTCACCCCACGCCCCACAGGGTCACGTAGAACTACGCGTTCTAAAAGCCACCCTTGGGTTAATGGATGCGCTGCTGTGACATGCCCCACTGCTCAAAAACATGACGTGTCCCCACGTCCACAATGGCCAATTAAGGTCCATGACCCGCATTGACCTTATTCTAGTGCAGTGAGATTCCAACCCCACATCTCCCACTTTAAAACAACGAAAATGGAATTCTCCAACCACCGACTGGTCTCAATAACATACCACTTACCTGTCACAGTTGCAAAGGCCCCACATTGGTGCAAAATCCACCCCCCAGAGCTCGCGTCACCAGGATTTTCCATGTGGGTGGAAGAGGCAACTTTGGCAAAATTGTTTGTTGCACCGTTTTGCACGGACCCCAATTCCACATGGGCAACTTTCAAAGAAGACACCATCTGCCACTATCGCCATCTCTCATCCAGACGCTCATGAGCCACATCAGCGGTTATATCGCGCGCACTGGTGGAATTGGCCCACTTGGAGTCCAACATTTCAGCCTCAGGATATAGCCCTGCATGGGGCCAGAAGTGGGCGGAGGCAGCCGCCCACCTCAACGCACTTGAAAGGCAACACAAACATTGGGTCTGTGTCCAATATAGGGCCACACGCATCACTAATGGTGACAAGTGCACCGCATACTTCTTCAAAAAAATTTTTGCACCACGCCAGAGCGTGGCCTGCACACAGGTGCGAAGATCAGATAATTCTATTGTGGACACACCGGCTGAAGTGGCAATCAAAATGCAAAGATATTACTCTGAGTTATACTAAGCCGAACCAATTCAGCCGGCTGAAATGGCGGAATTTCTTGATTGAGCTCATATCCGCACCGTTTTCTGATACCCGGAAATAATGAATTTAATTACTATAAACGAATTATGGACTACCATTCGCGGTGCGCCAAACTGAAAATGACTAGGCCCAGATGGCATTCCGTATGAGTTCTACAAAAAATATTTTAAATATATATCCCCATTGCTGCTAGCCTCACTCAACAAAAGCCTGTTGGAAACGCGCCTCCTACCAGGAGGACATGAGGCCTTTACGGTCACACTCTCCAAGAAAGGGGATAGGGGGGACCATCTAGTACTAAAAAAAAAAGGGGATAGGCTAGACTTAGCCAACTGGCGCCCCATTTCTCTAACAAACACAGACACCAAAATTTTAACAAAAATCATGGCTAACCGTTTTGGGACTGTAGCATCTGCCACCATCTCCCAAGAACAATTTGGTTTCATCCCCAGAAGGTCAATTTGGGATAACGTGCACTCTGTGGCTAATGTGTGTCAGTCCACAGCCTCTGGGGCACTTGTATTCTTGGACCAACAAAAGGCCTATGACAGAGTAAACTGGGAATACCTTAGGGCCTGCCTCCAACAATTCCGCCTACCTCCCCGCTTCATTAACTGGGTGATGCTGCTCACAGATTCTGCAACAATGGCAGTGCGCGGCCCAGGTTTCCTAACGGAAGTAGTCCATCCTCAAAGGGGCCTGCGACAAGGGGACCCCCTCAGCCCACTCTTATACAACTTCAGCCTTGACCCACTACTGCGAAATGTGAATGCCCAACTCACTGGGGTCCATGTGCCAGGCCAAACCCCAGTCAAGATGATGGCATTTGCAGATGATTGCGTGGTGGGGGTGTCTAATAAAGATGCAAGTATGCTTGAAGCCCTCATCCAGGAATATTCCCGGGTAAGCAACGCGGCACTGAACGCCTCCAAAACCAAAATCATCCTCCTTGGTCAGTTTCAGAACTGCTGGGCCCCAGCAAGTAGTTCCCAACCCGGCCCATCTGCTCGCCCACGTCCACGCCTTACTACCTCAACACACACCGCTCCACTGGTGCTCCCCTTTGTGCCATGACCTACCATAGGACCGGTACGCCATCTGGGTGTGTGGTTGGAGGCAGGTGGATACGCGTCACCAGTAATGGAGTGCCATATACTGGACAACGTGAAGAACCGAATCGCCTCTCTCAGAGCCCACCCTACTACCCTCACTGGCAGGGTTGTTCTTGCCAACTCTATGCTCCTATCCAAAGTCTGGTTCGGAGCCCACGCCATCCCCTTCTCCCCAATCTTCTTCAAATCTCTATATGCTTTGCTACAAGGTTGGCTTTGGTCAGGCCGCCCTCCACCAGTACGGCTAGAGGTCATGTTTGGCCCTCATCATCATGGTGGCATGGGCCTACTTGACTTCAAAGCCCATGCCGCCAAGATCCTGGGCACCTGGATTGCGGCCATCACTGCTCCTACACTCCCATCCCAACACTGGTCCCGCGCGGCCCGCTCCAACTTCTCCCGAGCCTTGGGCCTCAACAATCCATCAAACCCCCACTCCCTGATGAATTACCTCGCATCACACACATCAGCCACAGTCCCTCACGGGACCAAAACCCACTACAAACGAATCCTACTCTCCATGCGAAGCGCAGAGTGGAGAATTCATATTAGTGGACATACAACCCAAAGAGGCCGCCCCTCTCCTCAGTTCACACAAGAGGTACAGGGGCTACCCATCCATGATGGCGTGATCCCCATTCGACCCCAAATCCTATCCAGGGTGGACTACCTGGACATGATGGACATCCCTTATTCCACTGAGACCCAAAAGACTATCTGGAAATACGCACACCATCCTCTGTTGCAGCCTCAAGTCCGCTCCCATGTGTGGCGCTGCCTGAGGCGGGTGTATCGTACAGCTGAGCGCTCTAATGCTTTACACTCATCCTGTGTCGTGTGTGGCCAGTATGGAACGCTGTTTTACCTCCTGGAGAAGTGCCCCACCTCTAAAGTAATATGGCGCGAAGTCCAACGTCTGCTAGGCCAGGATCAAACACATCCCTTCAGTCTGTCAATAGATATGTTTGCTTCATCAATGGCCTCCCCCCTCCCACCCTCCCTTCGTGCTCTGGTGGTTGCAATCGCCATGTGGACTATCCACATGATTGTCTTGGATGCCATCGCTGGATCCATCCCCACCCTCCCTGAAGCTGTCCACAGATTCCGGTCTCATTTGGTGGATCACTTTCAAGCGTGGATGTTTGGATATCTCCCACCGCTTCGCTGACAGCTGGTCTCCTCCTGGTTCCCAGTCTGGTTCATCAAATCAGACCCCTTCCTCCACACGTGCTCAATAGTGGCTACGTCCCCTACACACGTTCCCTCCCCCTTCCCATAAGTGGCGTTCCCGCTGGCAACAAGAGTTAGCATCGCTTCTCTGGGGTGCCTCCCCTGGTACTAAGTTTTGTCTCATCTGAGTCATATTCGGAAGTGTCCATCCCATGGTCGGCCTTCCCCGCAATAAATTAAATTAAATTCAAGGTCAAGCCAACCACGAGGTATGGAGTGCAGTTTGACATAAAGTTCATTCAGGAAATAAGTGTTTACTCTATTAAAACTTCTCCCAAAGTGACATTTGTTGTATTCAGGAAGACTCGCACCCCATGCTCCACTGATAATAGTGGTTAAGAGTGTGGCGTATTGATGAACTGGTTGCAACATGCTTGCCAGGCCAAAATTTCTGGGGAAATGCTAACTGCTGGTTTTTTACTACTACCTTTATCTATTCCGCCACATTCGCCAGGGCATTTACAAAACTTGGTTGGTGTGGGGCCTACACCTGTGCCCTCAACTTTGCTCGCCCAACTGCTACCTGACATTGGGTGCACACTAATATCCTCGATGAGATTATCAAACTTACCTAGACTTAAATAAAATATGTTGCAAAAGCTTTTGCAAAGAGAGAAAAAAGCTGTTATTTTCTTAGTTTACCATGGTTACTGCTTTTTTGGTTGCTGTATATGAACACTGTCATTTGTAAATAAAACAGAATTATGCTATTATGTAGTCCTGGGGTAATATAGGTAATTTTAAATTACCTTAAAATTTTTGTATTGCTACGGTGGTAGGAAGTTACTGCTCAGCAATCTGACTAATGATGGGTGAATTTTTTAGGCATTTTAAAATTGCTGAAAGCTCAAGTCATATTTCTCAGGTTTTGTACTTTCCTTACTGGATTTTTATTGCGTCTTGTTATTGGCTTCATTCACCTCCATTTGAGCACAATCACACTTGTAATTTTTGAGTCCATCTAAGTGCTTTAAGATCTATAATATGTCTATCTGAATCTGGTGGAAGTGTTCAATATCATCTCTTGTTCAGTTTTCTGGAACTTAACCTGTTTGATTAACTTGGATCTCTCATTTAATGTGGTGACTACCCATAGAGTTTGTTAATAACCTTCCTGACTTGTTTGAATTCATCCTCAGCTTTTGTCAATCATCTATCCAAATTAGCAAGATTATCTTGTGATGCAAAACTAAGAACAATTCTTGTTAATGATTTCCAATATCGTCCATAGCTTCCTAAGTTTGTTCTTGTATAAAGTTATGCTGAAAGATTCTTATGTATATTTGGCCTAATAACTCAACAACCCTTCTAGTGAGCACCAAATGTAAACTTTTGAGCCTGGTATTAATTGTAGCTTTTTATTCAACTGTACAGGCTCTGATGTGAGCGTTTATTATATATTGATATAGTAATTTACTGGGTTAACAATAGTATAAAACTATTATCTTAGTTAAGATTTTCCAACTAATTCGAGTATTGTCTCCAACGCTAAACTTTTCCTAACGCTCTTTCTTCCATCCTTGAAGGAATTTATGAATTAATGGAACCTCTCCCTTCAATAATTCATCTCTTTCCGCATGAGTTTGAGGTGTAGCTAATAACACTTATACAAGTGAATCTTTTCTTCAACTCTAATCTTAAGAGTTGAAAGCTCACAGGTAGATAAGAGAAACCTTTTCTCTTCCACTCTAATCCCAAAAGTTTACAGTATAAATTGCGAAGCTATCTAAATGCTATTTCAGGTTGAATTGATTATTACTTTAAACCTACTTACTACTTCTTTATCTAATAATATTTCTTGGGAATTTTCAGAGGTATCAGGTGGCCAACTCTTCCGTTTCACCCCAAAAGGAGACAACATCATAGGCGATGGATTAACCCTCTGTAGTCTCCTCCAACAAAGATCTTTTTAATCCTTTTAGTTAGATTTCACCATTGAATATAATGCTACCCCTTCTGGTTGAATAAAAATGAGCCCCAACAGCTCTCATCAACCTTAAGGTATTTCCCTTACTAGGCTAGCAACCTGCTTAGGTAACGTACCCTTTTACACATTAATATCAGGTCACTTTAACTTAAAGGTTACTCACAAGTTGCTATCTGAAGCATAGTCAACGCCTCAGTAACTAATCATAAATCCCTTGATCAATTAGCAAAAATCCAGTTGAATCATACAAACTAATTATTTTTAAAGGATTAATTTAATATCTGAACCATATGTAAGTACATTGTTGAAAATCCTCCAAACAAATCATTATTAATCCGGTGGAATTAAATCCTAGTGGATTGTTTTATCTGTTTAGAAAGTTCACCTACAGTAGTTATCATATGAAATGATAACTACTACATTACTAGAAGTCTCATTCCAGCTGAAAAAAAACAGATATATTTATAATTTATAGAAGTTGGGTAATATGAGCATATTAAATTTTCAACAGCTGCTTAGAGAAATAATTCAACACCTATAATCAATTTTCAGACATATTTTACTAGGTCTTTACCTCATGTAGCATATTTATTTCCATGTTGCAGCCCTTGACTTTGGAGGCTACCATCCATGAATCCATAGTTGCGCTAGCCACCAACTTTTGGCTTATCTTGGTAGTATAAGTTACTGAGTCATTCATTGCTAATCTCAAGCACTTATAAGCCCCAACAAAGATGTTTTGGTCATTTATATCAAATGTGTTTTGACATTCTGGGTTTCAAATCATCTAAATTGTCAGGAAAGTTTTTGTTTTATCATTCAGTTCCATGACATAATTGACTAACCCTTAATCTTTGTTTCCACCCTTCTTTTTTGAAATAGTTGATGCGATAGTTTTCTTAAATAAATGAGCTTGCAGTAACACCCACGCCGCAGTGAAGGCCCATGTAGATCCAGAGGAGGCTGGTGGGCCCAGGTGCCCACCCCCTTGCACCTAAGGTGCGATGAGGGGAAGCCTTCACTTTAGGGATGTTGAACATTGCCAGACTCAAGGCCTAGCCATCCCAGGCTAGGAAACTGAGATTTTCCTAAAAATTTACCTGTGGTTATCCTGGCCATCCAGGTGTCCCACTGTCCATGAGGTTCTGAGGACGCTTGGAAAACCGTGCTCCTTCCTTCCCATTCCTTCTGGTCTTAGTACTGTAGGGTGCTTGTTCAGAAAACAATTTTTTTGAATTTTTATTATTTGAATCCTTCCTTGATGGTCGTGTCCTTGTTGTCACATTTTTGTGGGCTGACGTGGCACACGCTATCATCAACAACTATGCCCCAACCTGTGCACAAGAGCGTTAGGAAATTTTCTTGTCAGTTAAATCCCTTCCAAGAACCCCCTGACCCTTTCATAGTTGGCGACATGAACTGTTGGTTAAACACATCCACGGACCGCTGGCCTTCCTCATCTCATGCCCCAGGGTCACATAGAACTTCGCATTCTAAAGGCCACCCTTGGGTTGTATGACGCGCTGCTGCAGCAAGCTCCACTGTTTGAGAACATGATGCACCCCCACATCCACAATGGCCAACTAAGGTCCATGTCCCACATCGACCTTATCCTTGCACCAGTGAAATTTTGATCCCATATTTCTCACTTCCACAAATCAATAACTGATTTCTCCGATCACTGGATGGTCTTGATAACCTACCACTTACCCATCACAGTTGCTAGGGCTCCACATTGGTGCAAACTCCGCCCATCCAAACTTGCGTCACCAGGTTTTTCCACATGGGTGGAATCAGTGACTTTGGCAAGAAAGTTCATTACACCATTCTGCACGGACCCAATTTCCACATGGTCAGCCTTCAAAGCGGAAACCATCCTCCACACTCGCCACCTCTCCTCCCGATGCTCACAAGCTACATCAGCCCTCATCTTGTGCACTCTAGCAGAGTTGGAACACCTGGAGTCCAACATCCAGGCCAAGGGATACAGCCCTGCTTGGGGCCAGAAGTGTGCAGAAGCAGCTGCCCACCTCAACGCGCTTGAAAGGCAACAAAAACATTGGGTTTGTGTTCAGTACAGGGCCAAACACATTACAGAGGGGGCACATGCTCCACTTGTTTTTTAAAAATCTTTGCACCGCGCCAGAGCGTAGCCTGCTCACAGGTGCAGAGGTCAGACGATTCTGTCACAGATATGCTGGCCAAAGTAGCAATCAAAATACAAAAGTATTACTCTGAGTTGTACCAATCCAATCCAATTCAGCTGGCTGAAATGGCAAAATTTCTCTATAGCACTCACATCCGCACCATTTCCTGATACCCAAGTTAATGTATTTGATTACTATAGACGAACTCTGGGCTGCTGTCCATGGTGCACAAAATTGAAATGCCCAGGCCCTGATGGCATTCCGTATGAGTTCTATAAGAAGTAATTTATATATCTATCCCCACTGCTGCTTGCCTCCCTTAACCAGAGCCTTCTGGACACGCGCCTTCTACCAGGAGGGCAAGAAGCCTTCACCATCTCTTCAAGAAAGGGGACAAGCTAGACCTAGCCAACTGGCTGCCCCATTTCTCTAACTAACATGGATACAAAATTTTTAACTAAAATTATGGCAAACCGTCTAGGGATATTAGCTTCTGCCACCATCTCAAAAGAACAATATGGTTTCATACCCAGAAGGTCGATTTGGGACAATGTGCACTCTGTGGCTAATGCATGCCAGTCCACAGCCTCTGATACACTAGTATTCTTGGACCAACAAAAGGCCTATGATAGAGTAAACTGGGAATACCTCAGGGCCTGCCTTCATCAATTCCGCTTACCCCCTCACTTCATCAGCTTGGTGATGCTGCTTACAGAATCTGCAATAATGGCATTACACGGCCCTGGCTTCCTCACGGAAGAGGTCCGCCCTCAAAGGGGCCTACGATAAAAGGGACCCCCTTAGTCCACTCTCATACAACTTCAGCCTTGACCCACTACTGCGAAATGTAAATGCCCAACTCACTGGGGTCCATGTGCCAGGCCAAGCCCCAGTCAAGATAATGGCGTTTGCAGATGATTGTGTGATCAGGGTGTCTAATAATCAAGATGCACGCGTACTTGAAGCTCTCATCCAGGAATATTCCCAAGTAATTAATGCTGCACTGAACGCCTCCAAAACCGAAATCATCCTCCTTGGTCGGTATTAAACCTGCTGGGCCCCAGCGACCAGTGCTCAGCCTGACCCATCATCTTGTACATTGGCTCGCCTTCCCTGCTCACCCCACACCGCCCCACTTGTGCTCCCCTTCGTTCCACGCCCTACCATAGGGCCTGTCCGCCATCTGGGCGTGTGGGGTGGAGGCAGGCGGGTATGCCTCAGCAGTAATGGAAAGTCATATTCTAGACAAAGTGACAAAGCGCATCGCCTCCCTCAGAGCCCACCCTTCTTCCCTTACTGGCAGGGTTTTTTAGCCAACTCTATGCTCCTCTACAAAGTATGGTTTGGAGCCCACGCAATCGACTTCTCTCCAGGTTTTTTCAAATCTATGTGTGCCCTTCTACAAGGGTGGCTCTGGTCAGTCTGCCCACTGCCAGTGCGGCTTGAGGTCATGTTTGGTCCTCGTCATCATGGTGACATGGGCCTGCTCAACTTTAAAGCCCATGCTGCCAAGATCCTGGGCACCTGGATTGCGGCCATCACTGCCCCTACGCTCCCCTCCCAACACTGGTCCCACACAGCCCGCTCCAACTTCTCCCGCGCCCTGGGCCTTACCAATCCATCAAACCCTTACTACTTGATGAAATATCTAACTTCCCACCCATCGGCCACAGGTCCTCACAGTACTAAACCCACAGGTCATCAAACGAATCCTCCTCTCTATGCGGAGCGCAGAGTGGAGAATCCGCTTTGTGGACACACAGCCAGAGAGGCTGCCCTCTCCTCAGTTCACACAGGAGGTACAGGGGCTACCCATTTAAGATGGCTTGATCCCCACACGGCCCCATGTCCCATCCAGGGTGGACTACCTGGACATGATGGACATCCCTTATTCCCTTGAGACCCAGAAGACTATTTGGAAATACGCACACCACCCCCTTTTGCTGCCTCCATATCCGTTACCATGTGTGGTGCTGACTGAGGCGGGTTTACCATACAGCTGAGTCCTCTAACGCTTTACACTCATCCTGTGTCATGTGTGGCCAGTATGGAACACTGTTCCACCGCCTGGAGAAGTGCCCTACCTCTAAAGCGATATGACGCGAGGTTCAACGTCTGCTTTGCCAGGATCAGGCACATCCCTTCAGTCCGTCTAGGAAAATGTTTGCTCTATCCATGGTTTCTCCTCTTCCTCCCTCCCTTCATGCTCTGATGGTTGAAATTGCCATGTGGACTATCCACACGATTGTCTTGGATGCCATCGCAGGCTCCACCCCCACCCTCCTCGAAGCTGTCCATAGATTTCAGTCCCACTTGGTGGACCACTTTCAAGCGTGGATGTTCGGGTACCTCCCACCGCGTTGCCGTCAGTTGGTCTCCTCCTGGTTCCCCTTTTGGTTCATTAACTTGGACCCCTTCCTCCACACGTGTTCAATTGTGGTTACAGCCCCTTTACATATTCCCCCTCCTCCCCATAGTGGCGTTCCCGCTGGCTACAGGAGCTTACATCGCTTCTCTGGGGTGCCTTCCCTGTTAATAAGTTTCGTTTTCAATTTTGTTTACTTTCTGAAGTGTCCGTCCCTTGGTTGGCCTCCCTGCAATAAATTAGAAATGAACTTGCAGCCTTTGTTTAATCTTGTGTCTTTTAAGATCGCTCTGTTCATATGTTCAAAGCTTCCATTAAATGTTTGTAGATTACTATAAGTCCCAACAAACTTAAATTACACTTCAGATATAAGCTTGAACGATCAATGGGTGTTAATTCTTCCATATACTTTCTTCATATGTGACAAATCAAGTTTATGCGCTTTGGCTGAATTACAAGTTCAGGTTTTAACTAATGCTTCGATTCCTTCTACTTTCATGGATAAAAAAGAAGTGTGGTTTTTCCTGAAGCACTAGATGGTGATGGTTGTTGCATGATATGTGGAATTTTGTTTTCAGACGACCAGGATGAGTTTTTAAACCATTAAACACTGAGTGTTACATGGTGGTTCAAACTCCAGTATCAATATCTGCACATCTTGTCCATATTCTCAACTTGAGTTTAAAATCCTCAAATCTGTCCTCTTTAATTACAAGATTTTTTTGACTCAAACTCCTGCTCATTTATTCTAGTTGGAGGTTCTTGTTTCAGTATTCTAAGTTGCATTGGACATTCCTCAGAAAATCACCCCTTGAAAACTTTTGCCTGCTACAATGGAAAAATATGTCTTAATAGCTATTTTTTATTAGCGTCACACTTTGGAGTGTACAAGTAGGTTTTGCAGTAGTAACAAAGTTCTTACCACCTGTAACCGCCCCAATGAGACCTATTTTTTGGGAATTCATTCTTGGGTCATCTACATCAAATCAGAATATAAATCTTGTAAAGGTCACAAGCGCTAATTATTGTCTCTTCATGATCTCATACTTATCTCATCCTGCCTGGCATCCATTTGCTCTGGTGACTTCACTCCATAATTTGAGTTAGATGCTAATGTAAACAGGCTTCTTTGAATCCTTGATGCATCTATTGTTTTTGGTACAACAGTCTAAAATTACTTAATACATCCAGAAAAAATGTTGTTCCCTTTATAAAGCTATCCCAATTGGTATTGTTGTACCTCAAGCAGCCAATTGTGTCCCAAAAAAATTTTAGGTAAACAGGGTCATACATTGTTTTTTGCTACATAATGAAATTCATCTGTGATCCAATAGGGTGTTTATAGATGCCCTTGTAAAATTCAGGAATGGGTTAGAACATTATGATTTGAAAAGTAGTTCTATAATGGATGGCCTTCCGCTGCATTGTCTAAATGTGTAAAAATTGTTTCTTAGACTTCAGCTTAGACTAAAGGTCCTTTTGGCGGAGTTGCCAAGAAAAAAAGCCAGACTTTAGACTTAGTTGATTATTTATGTAGGAAAGCTTGTGCAAGGTGAGCCTAAAGACCTGAAAATTAAAATTGGGTTTCTCTTAAAATTGGAGCTGCTTATATTTTAAGCATTGGTGGAATTAGCGCAGGACAGAGGGAGGGAAACACACCAAAGAGTCGGCAAAGTTCTAGCTGGGTTATTATATCTAACCTTTAGATCTTATAAGCTTATCAATGCACATATGAGAGATTACGCAATGCACAACAAAGGAGGAGTTATGCCTATTCAAAAAATAAAGTGTTCAAAAATAAATAAAGTTTTTCATAAATTACAAATTTTGGGGAGGATACCCAGAAGTAGAACAACGACCCTCTACCACTGCGTCCCTAATTTTGATCCTGGTCTTTAAACTTTGGATAGGGGACAATTATGACTGTGTTGGAAAAGCGCACCAACTCCCCAAACTGAGATAGCAAATAGCAAAGGCAGTCCATGGAGTTCCTGGCCTATCATATGTCGCACATGAAGGTTTTCTGGGTTTCTATCCTCCTTTACCAATTATTTGATTTCTCTTAATTGGTGCGGTAACATCATCAGGTTGGCCCACCTCAATAAAATTTAAAAATTACAAAACCATGTTCAACTTAACTCAGATCAGATCTACACCTTCTTATAATATGGAGACATCAGTGGCAAAGGCAGACATGGGGTGAGAAGATGGCAGGTGCTCCAGGTTAGGTGCAGAAGGACACACAAATGGTACTGTATGATTGGGCATGATGGACACAGTGAACACTTGTGTGGCCTTGACATAGCGGAGATCAGGCCAATCTCACATTAGGCAGCAACAGCAAACACCACTTTGTTCTGGGTTACATGCGGAAAGCACAGCCATAGAAGATGGAACTAGGGTTACAGCTGTTAAGCATGAGTTGTGGGGTACTGTGTCAGACTATTACAAGTCCAATGTATATAAAAGAGTGGTTTGGACGAATATAATAAGATTATTGACCAAAAGATCCTGGTTGTTTCCTGGTGGAACCCCACAAATTGAGGTGATATTCTAATAATGATCAGGCCAAAAATTCTAGTTTGGCAGTTGGATAGCACTGAACCATTGGCCAAATTTTAGAAGGTCATCAGAGGCTCCTCCCCTAGCCTCACCTAGTTTGGTATAGGTTACACCTCAGAAAGTGGCCCCTTTTATAGGGTCAGAAGGGGTCCAACCAAGTGCAAAAATTTTCCAGCCCTTTGATTGAGTCAAATTTCTAAAAATAATTACCTAATGGACTAGTCCTTCCTTTTCCTCTCCTAAATCAGCAGTTCTGTCCAGACAAGGCGAGTTCAAGAAATCTGATAGGTTGATAGCTCATATTACCTAAATTGGAAAATCTAAGCCATACACACTCAATCCTTAATGTTCTAAATTTGCTATCAACTTTACTAAGTGTATTCCCTTTTACCCCTGCGCGGTGCCTAATGTACCTCTATAAAGCTAAACATTTTTAGTATTTATTTGTTTTTGTTATTTTCATATAAGTTGTGAGAAAAGCCCTTCAATTATATTGTTGGATTCAAGTTAAAGAAGCACGAGCAAGCCTTTTCCCAAACTAAAAATACAATAAGTGGTGCTCATTACAGGGGCACATTTACACCACACAAAACGATAAAATTTATGGGGGTTGTTGGGGGTGGTAACCCTTCTAGCCTTTTCACTGTTCTTAAACCTAAGCTAGCTATTATGGAACAATATCTAGCCAGTGCTTTGTCTCGCCTTAAAAGGCTTGAGCAGCATTCACTACAATGCCCTGTTATAAAAAATCCCCTCTTCAGAAACAGTTCATACCTGATGAGGGAAGTATTGCTTCCTATCTTTATTTTTATGAATCTGCGATGGAAGGAGCAACTGACTGGCAAAAAATACATTACATTCTTCCCTGCTTGAATTAAATAGCTTAGAAAAAAGGATTATCCCCACCATGGTCATCCTCAGCACTTGGGCAGAGGTTAATCAAGCGCTTCTTGACGAATTTGGTTCTAAAAAAAGTTTGCAGCGACAAAAACAGGCCTTTATGTGACAGTTTGCAAGAGGGAGGATTGACCATATCTTTTATTATACGCTTCTATATTAAATTTTAACCTTTGTTGCTTGCCCAAATGCTCCCTCTTAATGATGCTACTGCAGCTATCTTGGCTAACTTGGCATCTCATCCCTCCTTGGCGACGCATCTCTCTTCCATAAAGTTCACTTATAAAACTGTACGGGATAGTAAGGAGGCCTTATTAGCGGTTGCAGATATTTATGGGCTTGCCCCTAAACAAGGATTTTTGGGTCAAACATCTACGCCAACCAATTTAGCAGCTACTACGTCTGTTTACATCTGGTAACCTGCTTCTGCGGAGTTGCCATCACAAAACACTTTTTGCAATAAAAAAGATAGTCAGATGGTAATGGCTGTGATGAAGCAGTGATCCCCTTATTCTTCAGTTCAAAACACTCAGTTGGTGAAAGCAGTCGCCCCCTTGCATATCCCATAATCTACTTTAGAGCGGCCTTCCCAAGTGGTTCAAAAGCCAGCTCCTAAGCATAAAACCCTATCTCATGTCCCAATCATTCCCACTAACAATGGGTTAAATGACCAGGTTACAAAGGCTAAACCGCCTGCTTCACAGAAGCCACAGCCACCGAATGACCCAAAGCTGGTAAAGTCGAAGCATCCACCTACACAATGTTATCCCCCTCAACCTCTCATTCAGCTAACTCTAGTCTGAAACCTGTCTCCCTAAGGCAGCACAAACCCCCTACTTTGAAGGTCAAAACTCGAGATGTGACAGTTCGAAGCCTCCCTAAAAGTTAATAAGGTGGAGGAGCAACCCCAGGACCTATCATCCCATAAGGGAAGTCCTGAACCTACCTCACCTCCTATGGACTCCCCTATCTTGCATTAATAACCCCTATGTTGATGAGTCTGAAGGGGGATGAAGATGTTAATCATTACGTTTTATGAGCCTCAGGTGAAGTGGAGGAACCTGATTGATTGAACCCAGAGAGAGCGAATTGGGCTAAGATCCCTCATCAAACTTATCTTTGGTAAGTGATAAGGGGTCTCAAGATTATTGACACTTCCAGTGATGCTAAGCAGCTCGTTGCCACATTTCTCCAAACTACCCAGTACATTCACACCCTGCAGACTATCCATCATAAATACCTGAAACGGCTAAACGCCTTGCTTCCACTTTTCAATCTAAAAGAGGTCCTCTCTAATCCCCCTTTGATGGTACTTTAACTAAAGTGGATGTCATTGTTAATGGGGTGCGGGTTAAAGCTATCATTATCACTGGGTCCTCAGTGACGTTGTGTCAACCAAGCTCATTAAGAAAATTAAGCTGGCGCCTAACCTCGACTACACTCAAGAATTTGGAACAGTGGGTCCAAACAACACCCAAGCCATTTGGGCATACTCTTCCTTGCCCATTCATTTTGGGAAGCTTCACTTGTCAGCTCCGGCAGTGGCTTTAACCAATAATACCTATGATTACTCATTGGAACCCAATTTATGCCCAAGTATGAAGGTGTTATTAATTTGAAGCAGGGCCATCTATCCCTGCTTAACTATGAAGTTCCCTTTGAGATTTTCTAATGATGAGCTCAATAAAAAGAATTATGTTTGCACAGTTGAGTATTTCTCATCTGCTTTATCCCTACATTATACCATGGCAGGACGGCATACAAAAATGTTGCCTCAATAAGTGGACGCTGGGAAATTTTCTCTCGTTGCAATCACTATTGCAACCTATTCAATTCAAGACTGAATTTAGTTTGATAATCTCACAGAGGAGATTAGTCTGCGCCCATGTCAAGGAGCAGTTGGGCAAGCAAGGTAAGAGGAGCAGGTGGAAGGCCCGCGGCCTCCAACGTTCAAAAAAGCCCCGGAAAATCTGGCAGAATTGACAAAAATACTAAGAAACTGGCGAACACTATTTCCCTGGAGATACTCGCATGGCAAGCACGATGCAACCAGTACATCAACACGCCACACTCCCAGCCACTTTCATCAGTGGAATTTGGAGTCCGCGTGTTTCTGGACATCCAAAAAATGGCCTTATGGGAAAAATTTTGTGAAGATGTACACACAATTTTCCTGACCGCGGTGTACATTGCACCTCACTCCATGTCCCATGGTTGGCTGGACCTAGGTTTCGAAAGCAAAACAGCAGCAGATGAGGCTGCAGCAGTGTGCGTAGTGGTCGACCTCCCCGAAGGGCAATGGGTCATCAAAACTAAATGCACCAGATGGACAAAATTAAACCAAATTTTCCTCACGTTTGACTTTTTGCCTACTACGGTAAAACATGACAATTTGGAACAACACCTGAAAGATGGTCTCGCCATATATGGCGAAATACAATCTTTTGAATGCAATGCTTCACGCTGATGCCACACCTGTGCACTGGCAAAGCCATCGCAGTTCTGACCCCAACTGAGGAGATCGCGAAGGACCTAACCAAGATCCCGCACTCCACTTTTATTGATATTGCAGGGCATACCACCCACCCATTCCGGGTGACCGTGGACAGCGCGCCCCCATTTGCACCCTCTGTGACGCGTTCAGCCATAAGGCACACGCATGCCCCATCAAGGAGGGTGTCACATTCAAAGAGCACCCCACAGCGGCCATGGCCAGCGGATAGGTGCACTACAAACCAAAAGCTAGCACCAAGGAGGCCTTCCCGTGGGGAGCATAAGGCTGCTACCTACTGGTAAAGCCTATCTCCCCACAAGAGTGGAAGAAGGCCAAGCAGGCCCATAGGGCTGCAGCCAAGGAAGCGACTAAAGCCACCACCGCTATCCCATACTCACAACGCCAGGAGGACATGGAGACCTTTGTGGCAGAAGCAACTCAGGAATCCATCAACCAATCAGATTGGGAAGCTCATGCCAAGCGGGCCACTCAATCTGAGGATCCAATGGGAGATTTATTCTCACCCAATTGTTGCACCCAAGCTCCAGTTGAAACTGACTTTGGACCCATCCCAACTGAAAAAAAAAATTTCAACCCACTCAATGGTGCACCAAACTCACCCGCACCGCAAAAAATTTGTCTGACATTGGGAAAACAAAAGTGAAGGCTAAAGCCAACACAACTCTTTCCGCAAAAATCAACAAAAACTCTGATAGCATTGCTGCTAACACCCATGCTGCTGTGAAGGCCCGCAGGGATTTAAAAGATGATGGTGGGCCCAGGTACCCACCCCCTCGCAACTAAGGTGCGATGGGGGAAACCTTCACTCTAGGGACATTGAATATCGCTGGACTCAAGGCCTCCCCATCCCGGGCTAGGAAACTGAGTTTTTACAACACAATTTACCCGTGGATATCCTGGCCATCCAGGAGTCCCACTGTCCATGAGGTTCCGAGGAAGCTTGGAAAACAATGATCCTCCCATTCCTATCCTTTTGGTTGATGCACTGTGGGGTTCTAATTTGGAAAAATAATTTTTCAAATTTTTATCCTCAGAAACATTCCTAAAAGGCCGAGTGCTTGTTGTCACCTTCTTGTGGGCCAATGTAGCACACGCAATCGTCAACATCTATGCCCCAAATGGTGCATGTGAGCATTGGGAATTTTTCTCATTGGTCAAATCCCTCCCACTACCCCCAGACTCCCTCATAGTTGGCGACATGAATTTTTTGCTAAACACACCAACGGACCAGTGGCCTTCCTCACCCCACGCCCCCTAGGGTCACGTAGAACTATGAATTCTAAAGGCCACCCTCAGGTTAATGGATGCGCTGCTGTGGCATGCCCCATTGCTCAAAAACATGATGCAGCCCCACGTCCACAATGGCCAATTAAGGTCCATGACCCGAATTGACCTTATTATAATGCTGGCGAAATTCCAACCCCACATCTCCCACTTCAAGACAACAAAATTGGAATTCTACGACCTTCGACTGGTCTCGCTACCCTACCACCTACCTGTCACAGCTGCTAAGGCCCCACATTGGTACAAAATCCGCCCCCCAAGCTCGGGTCACCAGGATTTTCCATGTGGGTAGAAGAGGCAACTATGGCAAAAAAGTTTGTTGCACCATTTTGCGCGGACCCCATTTCCACATGGGCAACTTTAAAAGATGACACCATCCGCCACACTCACCATCTCTCCTCCAGACGCTCATGAGCCACATCAGCGGTTATCTTGCGCACTCTGGCAGAATTGGCACACTTGGAGTCCAACATCCCAGTTACAGGATACAGCTCTGCTTGGGGATGGAAGTGGGCGGAGGCAGCTGCCCACCTCAACGCACTCAAAAGACAACATAAATATTGGGTTTGTGTTCAGTACAGGGACACACGCATCACAAAAGGTGACAAGTGCACCGCACATTTCTTTAAAAAAAATTTGCACCACACCAGAGTGTGGCTTGCACACAGGTGCAAAGATCGGATAATTCCATTGTGGATACACCGGCTGAAGTGGCAATCAAAATGCAACAGTATTACTCTGAGTTGTACCGATCTGACCCAATTCAGCTGGCCAAAGTAGCAGAATTTCTCAACTGAGCCTACATCCGCTCCATTTTCCAATACCCAGAAATAATGAATTTGATTACCCTGAACAAATTATGGACAGCCATTCGCGGTGCACCAAACCGAAAATGCCCAGGCCCAGATGGCATTCCATATGAGTTCTACAAAAATATTTCAAATATATATCCCCATTGCTGCTCGCCTCACTTAACCAAAGCCTGATGAAACGCGCCTCCTAACAGGAGGACATGAGGCCTTCACTGTCACACTCTTCAAGAAAGGGGTAAGCTAGACTTAGCCAACTGGTGCCCCATTTCTCTAACAAACACAGACACCAAAATTTTAACAAAAATCATGGCTAACCGTTTAGGGACTGTAGCATCAGCCAACATCTCCCCAGAACAATTTGGTTTCATCCCCAGAAGGTTGATTTGGGATAACGTGCCCTCTGTGGCTAATGTATGTCAGTCCACAGCCTCTGGGGCACTTGTATTCTTGGACCAACAAAAGGCCTATGATAGAGTAAACTTGAAATACCTCAGGGCCTGCCTCCATCAATTGCGCCTACTTCCTCGCTTCATCAACCGGGTAATGCTGCTCACAGAATCTGCAACAATGGCAGTATGTGGCCCTGGCTTCCTAACGGAAGTAGTCCGCCCTCAAAGGGGCTTACGACAAGGGGACCCCCTCAGCTCACTCTTATACAACTTCAGCCTTGACCCACTACTGCGAAGTGTATGCCCAACTCACTGGGGTCCATGTGCCAGGCCAAGCCCCAGTCAAGATAATGGCGTTTGCAGATGATTGTGTGGTGGGGGTGTCTAATAATCAAGATGCACGCGCGCTTAAAGCTCTCATCCAGGAGTATTCCCAGGTAAGCAACGCGGCACTGAATGCTTCCAAAACTGAGATCATCCTCCTTGGTCAGTTTCAGAACTGCTGGACCCCAGCAATTAGTTCCCAACCCGGCCCATCTGCTCGCCCACGTCCCCGCCCTACTAATTCAAAACACACCGCCCCACTGGTTCTCACCTTCATGCCACGTCCTACCATAGGACTAGTACGCCATCTGGGCGTGTGGATGGAGGCAGGCGGATACGCGTCAGCAGTAATGGAGTGCCATATTCTGTATAACGTGATGAAGCGAATCGCCTCTCTCAGAGCCCACCCTTCTTCCCTTACTGTCAGGGTTTTTTTAGCCAACTCTATGCTATTCTCCAAAATCTGGTTTGAAGCCCATGCCATCCCCTTCTCCCCAAGCTTCTACAAATCCTTGTACGCCTTGCTGCAAGGATGGCTTTGGTTGGGCCGCCTTCCACCAGTGCGGCTAGAGGTCATGTTTGTCCCTCAACATCATGGGGGCATGGGCCTGCTTGACTTCAAAGCCCATGCCACCAAGATCCTGGGTATCTGGATTGCGGCCGTCACCACCCCTACAAACCCTCCCAACACTGGTCCCATGCGGCCCGCTCCAACTTTTCCCGAGCCTTGGGCCTCAATAATCCATCGAACCCCCACTCCCTGATGAAATACCTCGCTTCACATACATCGGCCACAAGTCCTCACAGGACTAAAACCCACTACAAACGAATCCTCCTCTCCATGTGGAGCGCTGAGTGGAGAATTCATATTAGCGGACATACAACCCAAAGAGGCCGCCCCTCTCCTCAGTTCACATAGGAGGTACAGGGGCTACCCATCCATGATGGCGTGATCCCCATTCGACCCCATGTCCTATCCAGGGTGGACTACCTGGACATGGTTGACATCCCTTACTCCATTGAGACCCAAAAAATATCTGGAAATATGTACACCATCCTCTATTGCAACCTCAAGTCCGCTCCCATGTGTGGCGCTGCCTGAGGCAGGTGTATCGTACAGCTGAGTGCTCTAACGCTTTACACTCATCCTGTGTCGTGTGTGGCCAGTATAGAAGCTGTTTCACCGCCTGGAGAAGTGCCCTACCTCTAAAGTGATATGGCGCGAAGTTCAACGTCTTCTGAGCCAGGATCAAACGCATCCCTTCAGTCTGTCAAGAGATATGTTCGCTCTATCAATGGCCTCCCCCTTGTTCCCTCCCTTTGTGCTTTGGTGGTTGCAATCGCCATGTGGAACATCCACACGATTGTCTTAGATGCCATCGCAGGCTCCACCCCCACCCTCCCAGAAGCGGTCCACAGATTCTGGTCCCATTTGTTAGACCACTTTCAAGCGTGGATGTTTGGATACCTCCCACCGCGTCGCCGTCAGTTGGTCTCCCCCTGGTTCCCAGTCTGGTTCATCAAAACAGACCCCTTCCTCCACACGTGCTCAATTGTGGCTATGGCCCCTTCACACGTTTCCTCCCCCTCCCCATAAGTGGCGTTCCCGCTGGCAACAAGAGATAGCATCGCTTCTCTGGGGTGCCTCTCCTGGTACTAAGTTTTGTCTCTTCTGAGTCATATTCAGAAGTGTCCGTCCCATGGTCGGCCTTCCCCGCAATAAATTTAAGTTTAAAATTTAAAAATAAGTGGATGCCCGGGAGGGAATTCCTTTCTATGCTTCTAAATATGTGGTCATTAAGTCTGGGGAATAAAGGGTAGTTGACATGAAGATTACCATGAAAATCCCACACAACTTCCTACTGCACCACATTAACATTGATGGAGTTAGTCCTTTAGAACCTAGAGTTTTACCAGGTGTGTTAGACCCTGCCTATCATTGGCTGATTAACCCTCTGCTATGAAATCGTACCAAGAAGGATATGGTGGTAAAAAAGCATCAGGAGATCAGAAGAGTCATGCTGATAAACATTGAAGCATCAAGCAAGTACACTGTATTGGGTCTATGGATGATATGGGATTACCTGATGACCAATACTTATGTTTTTTTATCTACTGTCAGTATCTTCGATGAACTAAACCCAGCTGAGCTGGATAAATTCCACACCCTACTCAAGGCCTATAGCGACATTTTGTCCAAATATGACACTGACTATGGGCACATGAAGGAGTGGACGCATACTATTGACGTTGTGGATGCTAAACCCATTCAATCCAAACCCTACCACAAATCAAAAGTTGTAGATCTACAGATGCGGAAAAAGCTCAAACAGCTGCTGGATGCTGGATTTCTACTGCCGTCACAAAGCCCTTGGTCATCCCCGCTTTTATTAATATGTAAGAAGAATGGAGGTTATTGGGTAGTGATGGACTACCACAAATTAAACAACCTCACAAAGAATAATAGTTATCTTATTTTTCACATTGATGACACTCTGGCCCAACTCTCTGGGTCCAATTTCTTTTCAGCCATAAACTTGGACAGCGGTTTTTGGCAAATGGACCTTTCTCCACGAGAACAGGAGAAATGTGCTCTAATTTGCAGCGAGGGTCTCTTTCAACCTACCTCACTACCAAAAAAGTTTGTTTAACTCACCCGCCACTTTCCAACTGGTGACGTATCACATTTTCCAGGATCTCAAACTGAGTTGTGTGATTGTCTATCCTGATGACATCACAGTCTTCTCCAAGACTTTCAATGAACATTTCAGCACATTTAAAGGAGGTGTTTCAACGCTTGCGGGCATCTAATATTAGACTAAAGCCCTCCAAATGTACATTTTTATAATAAAGCTGTTTTTCCTTGGACACACTATCTCACAAGATGGGATACAACCACTTTCAAGATAAAGTTGAAGCATTATTTAAGGTGCCTGCGCCCCAAATCCTTCACGACATCTAGGTATTCTTAAGCATAATGATGTATTACCAACAATTTATCCCCAATTTTTACCAACTCAGCGAGCCCCTTGTCCGCCTCAAGGTTAATAAAATCCCCTTCAATTAGGGTGTTGAACAACAGGCCGCACTTGAAACTATGAAGGAGCTCTTTCAAAAAGGCCAATACTCGGTCACCCTGACTACAGCAAACCCTTCATGTTGTTCACAGATGCTTCTGACTACGCTGTTGGAGCTATATATTGGCTCAATTGGGTGAGCGTGGGGTCGAAGAACCCATGTCTTACTTTAGTAAAATGCTTTCAAAAGCAGAGTGTAACTATAGCTTCACGGAGAAGTAGTGCTTGGCTGTCCTGCTCGCTGTCAAACACTACTGCCCATTCATATATAGAACTTCCCTCAAAGTGACCACAGACCATGCCTCCCTAAAGTGGTTGTAGAATATGAAGGACCTTACAGGGCGGTTGGCTCGCTGGGCTCTGAGGCTCCTAGATTACAATATGACTATAGAGCATTGGGAAGGAATGCTCCACATGAATGTTGATAGGTTAACACGGCTGCTCATTATGACTTAGACAATAGTAAAGCTGAGAGGCTACTTGATCTCCTCATGACTCTAGATGCATGGGCTGATGAAGATGAACTAGTACCAAAAATACTAGCTCAACACTCTCGCAATACCAAGGTGGAATATGGGAAATTATATATAAGAAAGTAGGAGAAATTAGGTTGGCGTATCTCTGGCCATCAGAGCGAGTTCCTGTCATCTCTGAGTTCCACACTATTATAGGATATGGCGGAGAATGCAAAACATATGAGTAAGTAAAAGAGCGGCACTATTGGGAGAGCATCTTGGAAACTATAACATAAGTCTTGGATCCATTACTGACCTGTAAAAGACAATCAACTTCAAGGCACAATATCATAATCAACCTACGACGCCTCAACAACCAATCCACACCATAAGTTTAGATGTTGTAGGTCCTCTCCCTCAAACCACAGGTGACAACCGCTATATCTTAGTTGGTATTAATCATTTCACCAAATGGGTTGAAGCCATAGCTCTCCGCTCAGACAGCTAAAGCCACGGCCACCTTCTTATACCAATACATCTTCACCTAGCATGGGTGCCCCAGGTCCTCATATGTGATAATGGAAAAAAATTTACCTCCCAAGTGGTGAAGCTCCTTGCCACCTCCATGGGACCACAACAACTCTTCTTGGTCCATTATAACCCATCCACAAATTGTGCTGTAGAAAGAGTAAATGGAACCCTGGTCTCAATACTCCGCAAAATGGCCAATTCAGACCCACACCTCTGGGATCTCTACTTACCCAGTGCTCTCACGGCATACTAATTAGTTATTATTGCATCCTAAAGATGGCCCCTTTCTGTGTGTTGTATGGCTGAGAACTGGGGATATCATATCGACTAGCAAAAGATACTTTTACTGAAATAAACGACCCTTAAAAAGTCATAAAAAGTTGGCCCAACACATCTTCCAAATATAAGTGGTAGCTATAAGTAACTTTGCCAAGACGGTCACAAAAGAAGGCGTAGCAACTAATGAGCTCCGTGTTCCTCTCTCTTTTTTCCAAGTAGCTGAAATGTATTGTATTATCACAACCGCATCACTCCTAGGAATGATAAGCTCAGTTCTATCTGGGAAAGGCCATTTTTAGTCACCTACAAGCGAGGGAATGAGTACTCTATCAAATAACTTGCTTCTGGAGTCACCATCAACTGAGTACATGGCCAGTTTTTATGCCCTTTTTCTCCCCCTACCACTCTGGCAAGGGGGTAATGTCAGACAATTACAAGTACAATGTCTATAAATGAGTGGTTTAGAGGAAAATAATACAAATATTGGCCAAAAGACCATGGTTGTCATGGGTAGATGACATCATAGTGGGGACCAACCCCAAGGATAATTCTGGGCGGCAGGAGGCCCAGAAGGTGAAGCTTCAGGCCCTCCCTGACTTTAGGCACATACTGGACCAACGCTGGGTAAAAGCCAAATATGCCCAGGTTGGTACTAGTGTGATGCCAAGCGCCCAGCACTCTACATCAGCCCAGGCGTTAAAACGAACAGTTTACATAATAAATGCAGATGGTTCAGTTTGGTTAGTCGAGGAATGGGGTTTCAAGCCCCATTCCATTTACAAAATCACACGTTTGGGTCAAATACAACTTCAATTGATTACATGAGTGAAGTCAATTTCAGCGTATTCTACCAATCTGGATGGAGTGTATGCCTATTGGTGGGTTAGTGCTTGGGCCCACTTCCACAAACCCCATATTTCCCTTGCTTAGTTTAATTTTGTTTCCCATGACCAACACTCCTTGTTGGTCAACTTCCCAATAAACAATATCCCCGTTTTACCATTTTCTTTATGATTTATCTAACAATCCTGTGCGCAAACCTCTTTGAGGAGGTCTCGCGCTCTGTTAACCTTGTCAATTCTGAACAAAATAAGATTATCACCTCATGTACCGTTGGTTCGCCCAGGTACCCTCCAACTTTGGTCGTTTACCCCTTCTCTCTGTGTGCACCGTGACGTTTTTGGCTTGTTTTTTATCACATTCCTTTGCTTGAGTTATTGTTGCTCCCGCACCCTCTGCTGGGCACTAGTAGCTCTAATATTAATGGCTAGTTTCCTTGCGTTGGCTTTGTGCGCCGTGCACCACCACACTGGAAACAGGATAGTTATAGACACTCTTCTTACACTGGCTGGATTCCAGTGGAACCCCGCAAATCAGGGTAACACTCCTAATAATGATCAGGCCAAAAATCCCAGTTTAAACAGTCAGATTGCACTGAACCACCGACCAAATTTTAGAAGGCCATCAAAGGCTCCTCCCCTAGCCTCACCAAGTTTGGTACATGTTACACTTCAGAAAGTGGTCCCTTTTATAGGGTCAGAAGGTGTCCAACCAAGTGCAAAAACTTTCCAGCCCATTGATTGGGCCAAATTTATAAAAGCATTACCTAATGGATAGTACTTCTTGTTCCTGACCCTAAATTGGCCATTCCTTCCAAATGAGGAAAGTTCAAGAAATCTGATAGGTTGATGGCTCATATTTCCTAATTCAGACATTTCAATCCATCCAAAATGACCTTGATGTTTTAGTTTGTTATTGACTTTATTAAGTATTTTTCCTTTTTACTCCCACATGGCGCTTAACAAACCTCTATAAAACTAAACTTTTTTAGTATTTATTTGTTTTTGTTATTTTCATATAAGTGGTGAGAAAAGCCCTTCAATTATATTGTTGGATTTGAGGCAAAAGAAGCACCAGTGAGCCTTTTACCAAACCAAAGATCCAACACTGAAAGGTGATGACTCTATGGGAGTGTGTGGCATGATGGATGGCAGGATGGGAGGTGAGAGCGCTTCAGACACCTTAGCAGTTGGCAGATTTTGAACGTTGATACTTGACGACATGATGAAAAGAAAGTGTTTTAAATAATGTAAAGGATGAGTGTCTGATGCATTGGCCCAAATGTGGCAGAGGGTCGTCCATCACAATTCTAAACTCAAGATGGCTTCAGCAAAGCCACCAAGACAAAGAATCCAGAGTTTTAACTGAGCGCTTTCTATTAAAGTAAGAAATGCTTGTATGAGGCGTGCCCAAAAACCCTAAAAATTATAAGATGGGGTATTGAGATTTGGCTTGATCAACAAAAGAATATTAAATCCAACCCCAATACCCCTAATGCCCTATAAGCCTCACTTCTAACATCATCCCATGTTATTTATATCCCTTGGTAGTTAAAACCCATCGGCACACCATCAGATAACTTGATTTCCAATTTCAAGCTAAAAGTAAGCATTTTTAATTCACTATAAGATCCTAACTTCCAGAAGATTGATCCCTATCTACTAGCCAACTAAATGCCTAGTGTCCCAGACTGTTCCATTCCCATCAATGGGTGATTACAAAAATAATTAATCTGAATCATTCCCAAAGCTATCTGCCGGCCATTACCCTAAGATGAATGTGTCCAACAATAGACAGATGATTATCAAGATATGCCAATATTGGATGGACAACCACAAAGATTTGCCCAACAATGGACAGAAGACTATCCATTCTTATCAGCAATGAGAAACAGTCCATTATCAGACCATTATTGGGAAGCCCTATAATATATGAGAGCTACAAGGAAGGCTGGCATACTAAAGGCTTTGGTATACATCAAAAAGGCCTTGTATTGTAAATGGGACTAATGTAGTGATTCAAATTCTAGTATCTACTTCTTCCTGAAGGGATGCTGGCTTACAAAATACTGAATCTTAAACGTTGAAAGTATATAACAAGACTACAGCTAATTTAGAGATTTCTATCATAAAGGCTTGTTTCTATAAAGCATTTAAATAGATTCAAGGTATACTGTCTTTTACAGTTGATCCTGGAAAGTGCTAAACATGCATGTTCCAAACTTTCTCAGTTGCATCCCTGATTACATCTGGTGCTCACTACAATGGTGCACTATTTTAAAATCATTACCCTATAAGAAACATGAGAAATATGCCAGAAGAATCATGGGCCTTAAATGAGGAGGCCCGTGATAGAAATCAGGCTTAAAATGACAGCAAGGAGGCCATGGCTAGACAATGTGGTGCAATTATTAGAGGAGCATAATACAAGTAAAAGAGAGGAGCTTTAGAAGGGTACAGAGATACATTCTACGCTCCTACAGAAAGAGACTCAAGTAGTTACTGATTACATCAATGATGCTGCCTTATGTCTATCATAAACATATGATAGGGAGAAGGGTGAACAAAGGTTATACTCTGCATACACAACCCTAGAGGCGATTGGATATCTATTTTACCAGATGTAAAGCATATCCAGAAGATATGCTGCCATAGTTACCCCATACCTATTAAAGTAGAACTTGACGATAATAAGACAGCCAGGTTAGGGTTACTCAGCAAAATCTCAACGGATATATCAGCCCAAAAACTTCCAACCCTAATCCTCTAATTCATACTAAGAAAAAAAGCAAGTACCTGAGAAAAACAAGAAAAATCAGATATCCCTACTCTACTTAACCTTAAGATTTGATGCTTTACAATAACTATTTTGATTCAACTGGTGATAGGAATCCAAAAATAAGAAAAAGTACTTCTAAATTTTAGTTTTTTACAAAAACAATGAATAATCTCCTGCCCAAGTCTTGCTCTAACGCGCTGGCCCATAAAATAGGTATAAAGATCTTAACAGCTGGAATATCCATCCTTTGTCCTTTCTCTGTGCAGGGGGCATGTGTTCTATCATAATAACTTTCAATTTGGAAGAGCGATTAGGCTTGAATGCATGAGGAAGGTGTTGTTTAAAATCACAGAAAATACTTCAACTGACATGTATACGCTAAAAGACCATTTGAAAGGATATATAATCAATGAGATATATGCCACGTTTGTAAAGCGTTTGCATTAGTGCTCTTAGACACCAGTCCCCACCAGCTAAAAATTCCACCATTGGCCGTAGGCAGATTACAATACCATATGTATGGTCAAGTGGGGGTAAGTTTTTAATTTGGGTTTGACCAACCATAGAACGTAAATCCAGCCATGATACCCTAGTACAATAGACCTCACCGCTAATGTCATGGATAGTGCTGATAAAAATAAGACTGGCATGGATCTCAGGGTGAATGACCACCCAGAACACCAGCCAGAATACCTGCAGTACAGCCATCCATATTGACATAAGAAACGGTAGTAAGGTAGCCAGAAGCATCACCACAGACTTTTAAATTGGTTTTCATTCTTACATAATTTCTGGCAGACTGCATAATTTACAGGTAAAATTTGATTTAAAGATCGTTTTTATCAGAATTGTTAAATGCTAAAAAAAGGAAAAAAAGTGAAGTGACAGTGGAACCTTTCAGGGTCCGCTTGAGGGGTTTGTTGCTCCCAATCCTATCAGGGAAGGGCTTACAACTTTCAATTACAAAGAGCCACGGCGGATGTGAATTGCCACGCCTAAAACCAATTTACTTGATTTATTTTTGGTTGACACCAATTTACTTATATTGGCAGAAATCTGACCACCAGAGATAATGTTCTGAGGGGAAAGATCTCTACCAATCCTCTGCTGTTGAAAACCTCTGACCGCCACCATTTCCCCACAGACCCCCTGAATTCTCAATAACAACTCATGAGTGGTTAACAGAGGGGGGAACAACGTGACCTTTACGGGTGCACCATCACCACTATCATCTACCTCATGGAACAAATTGCTCAGGGTAAAGAGGGGGACAGCTGTCAGCTTCTTCCCCTTCTTTGTCTGAAATGGGAATATCTCCAGATTTAGCTGCAGGGTGCTGCCCCTGACTTACATTACCCTTCCCTTTAGGTCAGGGAGCACCACCACTAATAACTTGGGCCAGCGCAACATCTTTGTACGCCTTAGGAACTTGACCTCATTTATGGAGTCAACCTTCTGAGTATGGCGGGGAGCATCCAGGTGTGCTCATGCAAGGCTAATACTATCTTGCAGCATTTTTAGCAATTGCAAGCACTAACCCATCTGTTATCATATGAGGAAAAGCCTTTCCATACCATCAGTTACTGTACTGAGCGACACAAGTGAAGAGATTCCAAAATATCATCCACTTTTGCTTACACCAAATCTTCAATCACCTTTGGCTCAGGACCCACAAGCTGTGTGCCTTCAAATGGTGAAAACTGGGAAGCGTAGAAGATTGAATTCTGTTTACAATGATCCAGGAGAGCCAAGTGAAAGGCCCCATTAAACAATCTTTCCTTGACCACATGAGGTCCCAAGTGCTTGCTTGTAAACTTCAATGATGGTACCTTCAATTACAAGTGGCGTGTATCGAACTTGACTGAGGAACACATCATGATCTTGTGGTCATAAAGCCACTTCTGATCAGCAAACCACTTTTAATCGCTGATGGCTTTGGTCAGTTTAACCTAGACCATGTATTGAGTGCTCCAAATCCGCTGTACATATTTTGCCACCGCAGTGACCTCTGGGTAAGGGCACATGCCCAGGGAAAATGTGGGGTTTTACCTCAATGTGCCTCATAAGGGTTGTTAATTCTCGGCGTTTATGCTCGATTCTGCTGAGTTGGTTTTTCATAGGGTATGAGCCACTAAGCAACCAAATTGGACGATAAGAGGATCGCCGACTTTATAATAAACTTAATAAAATATGTATGGAGCTATCGCCCCTTATTTCGACCTTTATTATAATATAATTGCAGATTTTATCTGCGCTCCCTCTTCTCATAAAAACCTCCCCCCTTTTATCTTCCATCAGACTCTTTATACCTTGGTTCCTCAGCTGGATGCGTCCTCAGCTTGGTACTCTTCTATTCTGCTTCCCTTTTAAAATTACTCCCATTTGTATTAAATCTTGGCATAAATCCTCTCAATTCACCAAATGCCTCAATTTGAATGCTTAAATTACCAGTACCAATTTGATTCCAGCGAATTCCATTCATTCCGCCCTATTTACTTAGGGCTTATTGTCCAGTCATATTGGAATCGCAACATTACCCCCTCCTTGACTGGATGATAGGTTCTTACTGTTTGTATGTTTAAAGGAACTTGCATGGAATCAGTTGATAACCTGACACCCAGCGGGTTCCTTAATTATGTAGACATCCATGCCAGTCTTCTCAATAATCTTAAATGGGCTGACCCAAGTGTAGGAGAGCTTATTTTTTCGTCTTTATCCATGCTGATCATGGAATAAAACGTAATCCCCCACAGCGAACAATGGAAGACTGCTCTGGCGCTTCTAGTTGGCCACCTGGTCTCAGATTTTCTTCGCTAGTATGGTGTAGTAGGCTTCCATTTGCAACTTGATCAAAGTATCCGTGAGTTGATTCAGATATCGCTGAGGATTCACCCCACCAGTGTCCTCTACACAAGAATATAGAAAGGCAGGGAGAGCCGGATGTTGACCATAAAGCAGTTGAAATGGGCTCTTACCAGTGGCTGAATGATAGCTGATATTATAAGTGAACAGAGCATTAGGTAGAAGGGCACTCCATTCTGAGGGCCAATCTGTAATCAATTTGTGGAGTATATTCACTAGGGTTCCATTGACTCGCTCCACCATCCCATTTGATTCCAGATGATAGTGGATGGTCAAAACTCCGCGAATCGCCATCAACTCATATAACTTTGGCAGAATATGTGAAGTGGAGTTGATTCCGTTGTTCGTCAGATTGAACTGCGGGCAGCTATGCCACTGTATAACGCACTCCATCATAAACTTAGCAGTGGTGACCGCGCCCAGGCCAATAATAGCCCTGACTTCCACCCATCGTGTCAAATGATTAATAGTGACAGATATATACTTGTATAGATTGGCAATAGTCAGCAGAGGTCCCACTACATCAATGAAAATGGTGTGCCACTCAAACTGGGGTTTCATTATTTAGTAGGTGGTTTTCTTGTGGAAAGGCTTTTCTACTTGCCACTGATGGCAGCAACTAACCATTTCCAATACATTGTAATGCATGCTTTCCCAGAAGTATTGGGGTCACAAGAATTCTAGCATCTTCCACAATCCTCCATGTCCAATAGCCCGATGAGCATCCAAAATTATCAAGGGTCTAGCTGAAGGCTTTGGAAAATTTAGCGTCAAGTCTTTGATTTGCTTATATAATTCTTCCCTTTGTATGAAGGTGTTCTCCCTGAGTCCATCTAACACCTTGATCACCTGAAGCGGCTCATCTTGGTATCTGTTCACCACCATTTTTTAATACAATATATCAGCTAGATCTGCCGTGATAGCAACTGTGGGAAATTGAGAAAGACAATCTGCGTTTTAATGTTTTGACCTAGGTTTATGTAAAATCTCAAAATCGTATGCTTGCAGCTTCAGAGCCCAACATGTGAGCTGTCCTTCCAGTTCACACAGATTCTGTAGCCAGTGCAAGGAAGCGTAATCCATCACTACTTGAAATCTTACCCCATGCAAATATACCTGAAATTTTTATAAGCGTAGATCACAGCTAAACACTCCCGCTCAGTTACAGTGTATTTCATTTATGATAGTTCAAGCTCTGACTACAGAATGCGACAGGATGTTCCACACCGTCATCATCCTTCTGGGATAATACTGCCCCAATAGCAGCTAGGGATGCGTTTATTTGTACTAAGAACAGCTTATCAAAGTTGGGGTATTGCAAAATGGGTGTGCTTGCTAATGTGGTACATAATACATTAAAGCATTCTGGCATCATTCTGTCCAATTGAAAGAAGCGTTTTTCTTTAATAGCTCGAAAAGTGGGGCCTCAATGCAGCTGAAATTGGGAATGAACCGTCGGTAATACCCAACCATCCCCAGAAACACTTAAATGTCCCACTTATTCCCTGGGCGAGTCATCTTGCTTATTGCTTCCACTTTAGCCAGCTGTGGTTTAAGCCCATGTGAATCCATGACAAACCTGAGGTATCCTAATTGCTCCTTAAAGAAATGGCACTTTAGAGGCTTAATTTTGATATTAGCGGTGGCGAGGCAGTGAAACACTTGCTCCAAGTGGTCTAGGTGCTCTGTAAACATTCGCAAAAATACATTGATGTCATCAAGGTAAACTAAGACGCAGGACAGCTTTAAATCACCTAAAATCATATCCATGGCACACTGGAACATAGCCAAAGAGTTACACAACCCTTGCGGCATGCGCGTCAGGCTGGAACAATCCTCTTGAGGTGATGATCACACATTTCTCCCATTCCGTTAATGGCAATTTGATCTGCCAATACCCTAGATCATATCCCTGGCGGAAAAATAGTTTTCCTCGACCAATCGGTCTAATGCATCATCAATCCGTGGAAGAGGGTAGAAATCCTTCTTCATTATGTTAATAAGTTTTTGATAGTCAATGACCACTTGATTTATGCCATAGTTCTTCTTTATGATAAGCACAGGCGATGCCCATGGACTGTTTGACAGTTCTAACATTCCATGATCGATCAGTTCATCCACTTCATCAGAGACAACCTCTTCCGGTGCTTTTGATCGTCAAATAGGTCATAAATGAATGGGAGGGTGATCTCCCATATCTATCCAATGTACCATCCCTTGAGCTCACCCCAGGTCATGATCGTCATTTGTGAAAATATCCTAATACTTTTCAAATAACGCCATATCCTTATCTTGTTGTTCAGCTGATAATCCTGTGAGCACTTCCCGCAGAACCATGGTCAGTACGCAGAACGAGGAGCGAGCTGGTAGTCCAAGATCTTCCCATGAGCCAAAGTCATAATATGACGAACTTCCCCAATAGGGACAAAGTGTAGGTAAGCCATACCTTGGTGCCGCCTGATCTTTATTGTCTCCTTCTGTAGGTTTGTGAGCACCTTCACCTCCCCATTCCCAGGGAATAATAACCCTGGAGCCATGTGTGGTTTGAGCCATGAGTGCTGATGAGGCGCCAGGATTTCTCCATAAAGCCCCTTAGGGACTTCAATTTCGAGCCCAGTCCCTATTATGCCCTGGTGTCCAGATGGTAAGCTTAAAGGGCGCGTTGCTCAAAGCGGGATTCTTTTATACTCATATATCTGGTTGGGGAGGATCTTGGTCTGCTGACTCAGTCACTGGTAGCAAACAGGGATCACTCCGTCACTGTATGCTAAATTGACCTGACTGGAGTGGACTAGATCTGTTGGGATTCTACCAGAGGAAAAATATACTGGAATCTGTTGGCTGAACATAGTAATGGTTTCTTCCGCCATATATATCACAATGCCAAATTTCCTCATGAAAGCTGTACCAATTAACATATCATAGTGGTTATTTGGCAAAACCATGGCCAGGGCAGACACCTGGACTGGCCTGAATCTCAGAGGCAACACGTTACATGCTCCTTCCAACACAGTGCTGTGCGTTCCTGAAGTCCCATACACTACTCGATGGTCCACATCTGGTTTCAACATATGTTTAGCCACCAACTGAGTGGAGACTATGTTTACAGATGCTCCTTTGTCTATGATAGCGCGGATTTTTGTGTCTTAAATGAAAATGTCGCAATAAGTACATTCCGTGTAAGAAAAATCATCAGTACTTATTACTTGTACATTCAAGGGCTTTGTGCTACTCAAAAAGAAAAAAGCCCTTGTGGACTTGAGGATACTCACTAGCAATTTCTCCACCAGAATGGCTATGTTAACCCCTACTAAAAGAGTGACGTTTGGTGAAGGATCCGAGTTGCTAATGCCAATATGTTCCAGGATCTGCCACGCATATGGCTTCTGCATGTATTGGCAAAGCTCATCCAAATGAAGTGAGCCTTTACTCATGGAAGCAGAAGCAAGGGTATCCAACGAAAGCTGCTGGTATAACAAATCATCTGATTGAGGGTTAATTTCTACCTGAAAAGATGTCTTGGTATTGTTGAGGAAAAGTGATTTGGACTTAGCGGAGATAGAGCATCCCATCTCTACTCCACTTGAGCTTTTCCCTACTCGATTATCTTAGTTGGCATTGCTACACATGTGGTTGACTAAAGCAATTGGCTGCATAATGCCCTCTTTGTCCACACTGGAAGCAAGTGTTCATAAAAGGTGCATGTCTATAGTTTGGGGTGTAAGAACCAGGCCAATTATTACCAGTAAGGTTCCAAGGTTGCGGACAAACTGGGGAAGTATACCTGGGCCAGAAAGGGTATATTGACTCATGTGAGGGACGAAAATATTCCATTGGCTGATAACCCAGTTGCTGCGACTTATATCCTGCAAGGGTTGGAGCAGGGGCAACAGCAATTTTTGGGCTACGTTGGGGGTGCTGTTCATTGCGGAGAGCCAATGTAAGGCGTTCACAATCTGAAGAAGTCCAATATCACCATCCAATACATGGGACATAGCGTTATATAGTTTCTGATATGGTTTGACAGCCGCCGTCATCACTATACTTACATCTTCAGTGGCTAAGATATTGACCACAAGAAGAACGTGTGCTTCCGCTGAAAACTGCTCAGCAAATTTTGACAGAGTTTCGTTTTGGTCAAACTGTATAGTCATAAAGTTGGATTTTTGTTGACACAACTTGGTAGCGCCCCCAAACAGCCAGATGACAATCATTTTTACTTGTGTGTAAGATACCGAGCTGTTGGGAAGATAGCAGGTCACCTGATTAGCACTTTCCACATCCAAAGTGGACAGCAACAATTTCACTTTTTGTCGATCAGTAGCTCCTTCCACATAGAATTCAAACTACTTAAAGTAACCATGTAGGTTCCTGTCACGACTGAAAGGAGGTAATTTCTCAATAGAATAAAATTTCTTTGCTCTGGATTCCTGCTGCAAGGGGCAGGCGAACTGTTGTCAGAGTGACTATGGGAACCATCTCTTGATGCGTTATCATACAGCTGACTGGATAGACTTGAACTTGTCAAAAAGGAATTGGGAGAGGTGGTGTCACATGGGGGTTAACCATACCGCCCAATGGATAATCATTTGCTAATCCATAACATTCTTCCCCCAAGTTTCCATTAACTACCACATTCCCCCCAGCTCTGGTATGCTCCACAAACTGTTCTTTGATCAACTGTTCCACTTTAACTGAATAAAATTTACACCATCCATCCTAAATTTCCTGTTGCAGCATTTCATATTGTTGTTGCAATTTCTGGAGGACTCCCCTTTCTTTATTCAGTTGCTGTTCCACAGTTTGTACTTGTGAAAGAACTTCTTTGATTATATTCTGCGAGCGGGTTTTCTGTTGGAACAGAGGAGGACTCATCATTGTAGAGTAATTGGCTTTCTGGTTTTTTTCAACCATAGTTGCTTAGTGGGCCCCCTGTAGTGAGCACCACTGTTAATTCTCAGCGTTTGGCTCAATTCAACTGAGTTGGTTTTGCACGGGGTATGAACCACTGAGCAACCAAATCAGATGATATGAGGATCGTCAACTTTATAATAAACTTAAAATATGTATGGAGCTATTGCCCCTTATTTCAACCTTTATTATAATATAATTGTAGATTTTATATTCTCTCCCTCTTCTCATAAAAACCTCCCCCTTTTATCTTCCATCAGTCTCTTTATACCTCGGTTCCCCAGATGGAGCGTCCTCAGCTTGATACTCTTCTATTCTGCTTCACTTTTAAATTACTCTCATTTGTATTGAATCTTGGCATAAATCCTCTCAATTCACCAAATGCCTCATTTTGAAGCGCTTAAATTACCAGTACCATTTTGATTCCAGCGGATTCCATTCATTCTGCCATATTGACTTAGGGCTTATCATCCAGTCATATTGGAATCGTTACAAGGGAAAACTCCAGTAAATGCGTGGGAGGCATTATTGTATGCAAATTGCGCAAGCAGAAGGTCATCCGCTAAGGTATACTGTGCAGCAGTGGCGTAACACCTGATATTCTGTTTAAGAATCTGTCTGACGCATTTCATTTGCTCATCAGACTGGGGATGATATCCTGTGGAATGACATGGCTTAATCAACAAGCTGTCCATGAGTGATGTCTTAAAGTGCGCTTTAAACTGCATCCCACTGTCACTTACAATTCCCTGAATCAACTTAAAAATTGACAAGACATGATGCACAAAGAGCTGAGTGGTTTTTTCAGAGAGATAATAGATGAATAGTAGGGGAGATACAAGGTAAACTTGGTATAGCGACATACCACCACCATAACTGCATTGAATCCCATTAGAACTGGGTAGCTAACAATAAAATTGAAGGATACTGAGGTCCAAAGACCTTATACTGCTGCAGAGGATGGAGCACATTCTAACCTGAACTATAAGACTTCACCCATGCGCACATTACGCAACTTGAAATCCACACTGGGATATTCTTGGCTTCCTCATTCAGTTGTACGTCTGATTCACCAAATTAAAGAATTACATTAACTGTATGACCCACTACCAGAGGGTCAATATGCGGCCAAATCACCTCGATGTGAAGTAGGGGTGGAAATTAAATTATGTATTTAAAAACTGCACCATCTACCAATGAAAAAGGCATCTCTTTGGTGTGCCAGAAGCTCCAAATTAATCAATCAGCTCCAACTCCTCCATGCAGCCATTTGACCCGCCAATACCTGAGTGACCAATAGAAATTCTGGACCCCATTTAATTACTAAAATTGTGGGAAGAACATTTTCAGAATCTTAGCTGGCAGAATTACCATGGTTAGTCCCTGACCTTCCTTATACATTTGATGAAAGGAAGGTTTGTGACTTAACAGGTCACGGAGGACACTAAAGATACCTTTGTTGAATTTATACTTAAGATTAAAGCTGAGGATATCACAATACATCCAAGTCTGGCGATGCACCAGCATCAGCAGTTTCTGGAAGTATATGAGGACATGATGGTCTATCCCCAGTCACTTCATGTTGCACACCCTGAAGGAGGTACCTACTTGGCATAATTGACCATACCACAGTGGCCAACTCTTTATTGTAATTGTCCAAGGATAGTTCAATTGAAGTGAACTTATGTAAAAAATAAGAGAAGGGTTTTAAACTATCCTGCTCTTGAAACAACATTGCTCCCACAGCGGCCGATGATGCACCACATGCTATGATAAAAGGCTTAATGGGGTAGCATGTTTGAGAATAGCGGTGTTATGAACACCTCCTTGATGGCATCAAACGCCTGTTGGAATTCCGCCGTACATCAGAAAGGAACATTATTACTATCAAAGGGTGCAGTGGCGCAGCCATATTTGAGTGAGCAGGGAAGAATTTATTTTAAATATTGTTCCCAAAAAGCTTTACAACTGCTCCTTCAAAGTTGGGGTAGGCATGAGAGGATAGCCTCAAGATTTCTGGGATGAATCGCGTAACAGTCCTTAAAACCAAGTTAGTGATTGTCGGTATTTTAACCAGATGAATCCTTCCAATAGTATCTGAATTAGGGGTTTCAGTTAGTTGGGTGTTATTTCCGGCTAATTGCCTAGTTTGATACTATTTAATGATATAAAATTAATAATTGTTAGGGCCTGCCTCCAACAATTCCGCCTACCTCCCCGCTTCATTAACTGGGTGATGCTTCTCACGGAATCTGCAAGAATGGCTGTGCGCGGCCCAGGTTTCCTAACGGAAGTAGTCCATCCTCAAAGGGGCCTGCGACAAGGGGACCCCATGAGCCCATTCTTATACAACTTCAGCCTTGACCCACTACTGCGAAATGTGAATGCCCAACTCACTGGGGTCCATGTGCCAGGCCAAACCCCAGTCAAGATGATGGTATTTGCAGATGATTGCGTGGTGGGGGTGTCTAATAACAAAGATGCACGCGCGCTTGAAGCCCTCATCCAGGAATATTCCCGGGTAAGTAACGCTGCACTGAACGCCTCCAAAACCAAAATCATCCTCCTTGGTCAGTTTCAGAACTGCTGGGCCCCAGCAAGTAGTTCCCAACCCAGCCCAGCTGCTCGCCCAAGTCCACGCCTCAATAACTCAAAACACACCGCTCCACTGGTGCTCCCCTTTGTGCCGCGACCTACCATAGGACCGGTACGCCATCTGGGCGTGTAGTTGGAGGCAGGAGGATATGCGTCATCAGTAATGGAGGGCCATATACTGGACAACGTGACGAAGCGAATCGCCTCTCTCAGAGCCCACCCTACTACCCTCACTGGTAGGGTTGTTCTTGCCAACTCTATGTTCCTATCCAAAGTCTGGTTTGGAGCCCACGCCATCCCCTTCTCCCCAAGCTTCTTCAAATCCCTGTATGCTTTGCTACAAGGTTGGCTTTGGTCAGGCCGCCCTCCACCAGTGCGGCTAGAGGTCATGTTTGGCCCTCATCATCATGGTGGCATGGGCCTACTTGACTTCAAAGCCCATGTCGCCAAGATCCTAGGCACCTGGACTGCGGCCGTCACTGCTCCTACACTCCCATCCCAACACTGGTCCCGCGCGGCCCGCTCCAACTTCTCCCGAGCCTTGGGCCTCAACAATCCATCAAACCCCCACTCCCTGATGAAATACCTCGCATCACACACATCAGCCACAGGTCCTCACGGGACCAAAACCCACTACAAACGAATCCTACTCTCCATGTGAAGCGCAGAGTGGAGAATTCGTATTAGTGGACATACAACCCAAAGAGGCCGCCCCTCTCCTCAGTTCACACAAGAGGTACAGGGGCTACCCATCCATGATGGCGTGATCCCCATTCGACCCCAAGTCCTATCCAGGGTGGACTACCTGGACATGATGGACATCCCTTATTCCACTGAGACCCAAAAGACTATCTGGAAATACGCACACCATCCTCTGTTGCAGCCTCAAGTCCGCTCCCATGTGTGGCGCTGCCTGAGGCGGGTGTATCGTACAGCAGAGCGCTCTAATGCTTTACACTCATCCTGTGTCGTGTGTGGCCAGTATGGAACGCTGTTTCACCGCCTGGAGAAGTGCCCCACCTCTAAAGTAATATGGCGCGAAGTCCAACGTCTGCTAGGCCAGGATCAAACACATCCCTTCAGTCTGTCAAGAGATATGTTTGCTTCATCAATGGCCTCCCCCTCCCACCCTCCCTTCGTGCTCTGGTGGTTGCAATCGCCATGTGGACTATCCACACGATTGTCTTGGATGCCATCGCCGGATCCATCCCCACCCTCCCTGAAGCTGTCCACAGATTCCGGTCTCATTTGGTGGATCACTTTCAAGCGTGGATGTTTGGATATCTCCCACCACGTCGCCGGCAGCTGGTCTCCTCCTGGTTCCCAGTCTGGTTCATCAAATCAGACCCCTTCCTCCACACGTGCTCAATAGTGGCTACGCCCCCTACACACGTTCCCTCCCCCTTCCCATAAGTGGCGTTCCCGCTGGCAACAAGAGATAGCATCGCTTCTCTGGGGTGCCTCACCTGGTACTAAGTTTTGTCTCGTCTGAGTCATATTCGGAAGTGTCCGTCCCATGGTCAGCCTTCCCCGCAATAAATTTAAAAAAAATAATAATTGTTTTAAGGTCTGCGGATTCCTAGTTTGGCGCTGCTATCAAATTATGATTGTGGGAATTACTGGTGTAATGCTGCTGTATTCAGTTATCAGCATCTAACAAATGAAATCGCTAGCCATAGTTTGAGTGAAATTCCAGTGGAAAGCTGCTGTATTTGGTTACCAGCATCTAACAAGGATTTCTCTAACTATAGCTCAAGTCGGTGAAATCTTATCCATGCGCCAACTGCAATAAGAAAAGATTGTAGGTTTTTTCAGCAGAAAGTAGACATATTTTTTATCAATCATTTAGGAAATTGCAACTGATTCTGAGCACCGGCAACTCATGCCAAGGATGCTCAAAGTCCTTATTTATGAATTTATATATTATTGACCAGCGACTTATGCTTAGGATGGATTAACCTGATGTTAATAATTCATTGATCAGTTGAGCAGATCTGAAGAGGGAATCACTATGAAGTATGAATGAACAGTTTATGATCTGGTAGAATTTTGTGATCAAGAGGAGAATGGGAATTCCAGCAGATGATTGGCCAAAGAGTACTTGGGCACAGTAGCCCTGGAAGTAGTATAGATTTTGATTCATTCCCTTCTAATAAATATCTCTATTGCACTATTCTTACTTTTACTTTATAGTGCTAAGACCTGTGGGGTAGAAGTAGATAGATTAGGGATCCCCAAAATGGTGCGGGTGACACGCCAAGGGGTTAGCTGGCGCTTCTGGTCCTGATGCCAATGAAGGTGAAATACCAAAGGGCCACCAGTCTTCATACTGGTTGGCCTGGAATACTAGCGGAGCCCAAGATCAATTTCGTGACATATTGGTAGCAGAATATTTGAGAACATCAAGGGCAGCTTGCTTAATGGAATTGATGCTACAAGTGTATGCCTTCAAGATAGTTCCCTGTCCAGGGGCTAAACACCAGAACGCAGACTGTCTCTTGCAATTACCTACAGTCACCATTATGGCGGATTTGGTGGACATAATGTATGAGAAGATGATCATTGTCAAATATCATGATGAGCCACAACAGATGATAAAAGCGCTAGATAGGCTTAGATGGGACACCTCTTGTACCAGGGGGATTTATATAAAATTATTGGGGAATTGACGCTGAGTTTCACAAAGCCTTCCACCAGGCCAGCAATTATCTGAGATGTTCACAAGGCGGTAGTTCATTTAGAATTGTGAAAAACATTAGAGTTTTTGTGATTATGTTACTAGGAGAGCATGCACTACAATGTGCTTGAGACTATTTCTTATTACCAGTAGCAAGTGGAGAAACTTTTTCACAAAAAAAACCAATTAGCTGGTTAAGCCACATTTTGCATGGCGCACTGTTTCCCTTGATGTAGTGAGGCTTCTGCCAACTGGGGCGAACTGCTCCAAGTATATACTAGTAGCAATAGATATCTTGACCAGGTGGTTGGAAGAAAAAACATTCACTGATCTAGGGGATGCTACCATCGCCAAGTTCATTATGGAGTGTGTCATACAGTGACATGGCTTTCTGCAGTTTATTCCTATGGGAAACGAGACAAATTTCACGTTGCATGTCCTTCCAAAGCTGAATGTATTAATGGCAATTATTGGGGTCTTAACTACATCAAACCACCCAAATCCAATAGGTTTTTGAATGGGTCAACAGAACCTCGGTGGACATTCTCCAATAGCTTGTAAAAGATTGCCCCTTGGAATGAACTACTTTCTTATCCACGGCCATCTTATCTAGAATATTAAATATCATTTGTTAATGAGGAAAAGTCCTTTTTAATTGCTTTAGGGAGACATACAGCTTTGCTGGCATTGCTTTATTCCTGTGTGGAGGACTGTGGCGTAGTAGAGCCACAGTGTTATCTGACTAACTTAGTGGAAACACAAAATAAAACTTAAAGCGAAAAGCTTATTTTACTAGTTTAGCTGAGAAGATTCATGATCAGGCGGTTATTAAATGTAGAGGTAGCGGACTCCCACAGTTTATTATAAGATACTATGTCTTGTTCTATGATCAACGTAGATTTAGAAGAAAGAACAAGATCGCCAACATATGGTCTGGTCCATTTGAGAAAATTGTGAAGACCAGTATCAATGCCTAACTATCAGGGAACTCAAGTTGGTCAGATTAATAACCAAGTACACGCTAAGTTCATGAGGCTATGACAATAAGGGACTTATTGTCCAGTCAAGGGGTAATGTCAAGAATTTGGTATGACTGGCCCACAAGCCTTAATTAATTTTAGCAGATTGTATTTTAATTGTTGAAAAAGATTCAAGATTTGGGTAGTAATCATGTCAATTTGAAGTGAGTCAATAGAGGTAATATTAGCCAGCATATAGAGTGATTTCCAAAGAAGCCTCGATGATGAGGTGAAACTAAACAAGTTCTGGCAAATGATTAATAGCTAAGTTAAAGGGTTAAAAATGACCAAAGCTACGATGATATGAGTGGGAACCAAAGACAAGAGAGGGAGGTTTTTTGTTGAAAGAAGAAGAGAGTGGATAGTAGGAAGAAGAGTGTTTTGTAAGCAGACAGAGTCTGATAGTTATGAAACTAAATAAAGTAGTGTGACCAAAGCTATTGCTTCATATGATCATAAATTTAGTACGTTTATTTTGTGTACCAATGATCTCTATATCGTTTGTCTGTTCCAAAGTGTGCTCAGCCCTTTGCAACACTTCCGGAGAATATTGACCATATCACCAATTTTATAACAATGGCTCACACTAATCTTCTGAGCATAATCTTTTGATCTCAGTGGCCTTAATAGCTATGACTAATTGGGGATGATAAGCCACGTTTTTATGGACAAAGCACTTCTTTCTAGGTAGTCTATTTACTTTTTTGACACTTCAGGAAGCATGCAGCTAAAATATTTGAGACCTTGTTACTCCCAGCTCCTCTCTACTCCTAGGGCTGTCTAAGCTAGACCTGCGGTTGCCCTCAAAACTATCATAGCAGCGGAAGATAAAGTTTAGATTTTCCTGCCAGTCAGATGCAAATGCACCCAAAAACGAGATCCAGAATGCCAGGGGCATTGTCACTTAGATGATTTTTAAATGTGCTGGGACATTCATAACAATGGAGTGCCAACGTGCTGCAAATAAAAAAAGAAATCCCAGCGAGATTTAGGCTGTTGTAGCCCCAGGGACAATGGGAATGGGCGAAGGGAGTTGCAAGTTTGGAAAATTCCCAAATGTCTTTGACTTGATTAGCTAAATTGACTATGGTGGGGACCAAAGTTAATAATATGACTGGTACAACCCAGTCAATAAAAAGCCTGTGAGCCCATATTGCAGATGTTATGGGGGTTCAGCAAAGGAAAATGTGAACTTAATTTAAAATAAATTTAAGCATAGGAAGATTTTTTACTGGGATAAAAAATAGGAGAATCAATAGTCAATTTAACAGTGTTATGACTACTTAAATAGACAATTAATTAGGGAATAGCTAAGGAAAACACAGGATCAGGGCCCTTGAGATTCGACTTACCTTGGCGAGCTTTGAGCAAGAGGGGGGAAACAAACTTATTTGGAACTGACTTTGAAATAAAAGCGGTATATTGATTCATTGTCAAAAAACCATGGATGCCCAAATTATGGATTTTACTTGGTTCCAATGATTAGAGCGATGGCATCTCGCTCAACAGGCAGTGGGAACCTCCAAAAACACTCCACATAGGGGCATTCTCAAGGAATTGGAACAGGTTTTGGGCGCCCAACCCACCTGCGCCTGGTTGCTATGGCCTCAATTTTCCAAGCGAGATATGTCAGACATGGATTTTGATACTTTTGTGTAGGGTTTTAGAGGGGTGGCAACATTTCAAAATGGCCTGATGCCATTGAAAAGTTTTCTGAAAATCTGCCACTGGATGCTTGATTTTCCAAAAGTATACTCCTGTCCAGTTTAGTTGCCAATGGTTTGGGGCTCTTGGGTCATGATGCCAAAAGAGCATTGCCATTGACTTCATTCAAACCTTTTACCCCATGGGGATGCTAACTCTCCGATAGCTCAATACAAATTCCCTTGATCTGCAGTACCAATTCAGCTAAAGTCAATAGTGGGATAGGTGGTAGGGTTCTCAAAAGTAAGCTGTTACCCATTGCTCGTCCACCACATGTGCGAGGTCACCTTGGGTGATGAGAGGGGCAGTTGGCCTTCTCAGACCCTTTTTGATGGGAAAGGGAATGACACCAGGTCCATGTGGAGGGGGCGCTCACATGGACTTACATTATCCTTCCCTTTTCCAAAAAAGGAGCGCCACCACCAGGATAATGAGTGAAGGTCACATTCTTATGGGCCTTGGGCAACTTGATTGCCATCAATGTAGCAATTTTTGGGGGAGGGTGGGGAGCATATGGGTGGGTAGTGTGGAAAGTTTTGATGAGCTCCAAGCAGTTGGCACAGTCCTGAGCACTGAATCAGCTACTTTTGTGGGCTGGATAACCTTTTCACATAACTAATTATTGAACTGAGCGGCGTGAGTAATGGGAAGCCAGGATGACCTCAACTTCAGCTTCCTCCGCACCCTTGATCATAATGGGCTTTGGTTCCTATGGGATTACCCCCTTAAACGGGGACAATTGAGAAACATGGAAGACAGGATGTTGCTTCCAATGGGGCGGCAGTTTCAAACAAAAGGCACCAATCCCTATAATTTCTTCTACCTAATGGAGACCTGAGTGTTTACTTGCAAACTGACACAAGGGCACCTGCATGCGCAAGTGGCGTGTGTCAAGCATGACATCTGAATCCACCTTTATTTTGTGTGCCAAAAGCCACTTCTAATCTGTGAATCATTTATAATCACTTATGGCCTTATTCAGGTGCTCCATAAACCAAAGATTGTGCGACACAAATGGTCTTAGTGTGATCAGCTGCATCTGAAACCTCTGTACAAAGGCATGGACCAACTAAAAATGATGGATTATATCCCAAAGCCGCTTCATATGGAGAGAAGCCTATGTATGCATGTGTCCCGTTATTATATGAAACCTGGGCGAGAGGGAAGTCGTCTGCCCAAATATCCTAAGCGGCTGCAGCATAGCACCACAGGTACTACTCCAAGATCTGATTGACAAGTTTGTCCATCTGACGGTTGATGGTATGCAGTGGAGCGACAGGGCGTGATCTTCAAGTTTGCCAAGAGCTTGTTCCAAAACAGCGCTGTAAATTGGAGCCCACAGTCACTGACAATTTCTTGTGGAAGGACAAACATTGAAAACACATGGCGCACAAATAGGCAGGCAGTTTCTTTGGAAGTGATAGTGGAGGTGCTTGGGCTTTCCAGGGAGAAAAAAGTGAATTGGTCTACAACCACAATGACTGCTGTGAACCACTTGGAGCTGGGTAGCTCAACAATAAAGTCCATGGACACTGATGTTCACAGTCCTTCTGCCTGCTGCAAGGGTTGAAGAAGATAATAATACCTGACAGATCCAATTTGGCCTGCGCATAAATCACACATTTGGCAATACATTCTGGAACATCTTTTGACAAACCCAGCCAGCTATAGATACGCTCCATTAAATTTATGCACTTCTTATTTCCCAAGTGATCAACTGTTGGAGGATCATGATGAGCCTGAATTACTTTAACTCCTAGGACGAGGGACCCACATTCACAACCTAGACTGGATGAGCCCCTCTGGACAGAGAATAAAAGGATGCTTTAAAGTTGGGAGGGACAACCACTCCAAAAGATTAACCCTTCTGCACATGCCATTTGCGCTGCTAAGACCCACAAAATCAATGGCGTGTCCAGGGCTAAGTCTGCTGACAAAACCACAGGCGGTAGAATGGCTAAGATTTGGGTTAGGGGAATGACCATGAAAAGATCCGCCTCATTGGAGTCAGCTGGGCAAAGGGCGGGATTGCGGCCCATAAATTGAGAAGAACATTTAGTGCTCCTTTCACAAACTCTTATTTGAAGTTAAAGCTGCACAGTCCCTGGTAGGTTTGGGCCTGCCAGTGTGCTAACTTCTTTGGCTTGCAGATTTAGAGGTGATCTTGATGGTCCATATGCACAATCAACTCGTGCTGAGCACCCTGCAAGAGATAGTGCCAGTGGTTCAAAGCCCTATCCATGGCTTCCAACTCCTTATTGTAGGTGTCCCAGGATTTCTCGAAGGAAGATCTTTTTGTAGAAAAATTAAGTGAACGTATGTTCCAACCCATTGTGCTGTTGGGGCAAGACAGCCCTACTGTGGAAAAATACGCATTGCATGCTACAATATAGGGATGAGAGGGATCCACATACTTAAGGATGGGGATTGACAAAAACGCCTCCTTAATTGAATGAAACCTCTGCTGGAACTTGGGCATCCAGCAAAAGGGAACGTTTTTGCCCGTGAGAGGATAAAGATGGGCGGCTAGTTGTGATAGCGCAGGATAGAAATTTTTTATTAATATGATGGTACCTAAGAAGTTTCTCATTTTTTTATGAGTTGTTGGAGTTGGCCACTCGCGGATAGCATACAGCTTGCTAGGTGGGATGGCATATCCATCTTTCAAGATGAGATTGCCCAAAAACGTAGCTTCTCCCCAATAAAATTCGCATTAAGATGGTTTGATAAACAAACCAGCTTTATACAGGACAGCCACAACTGCCCCCAGGTACTTTGCATGTTGTTTAGGGGAGGAAGAATATAAAAGGATATCATAAATACATGCGACCGCGCAGGTGAACCAGAGACCCACAGCACACTATCAATCATCTTTTGTAATGTTGTAGGCGCTTTTTTCAGCCTGAAAGGCATCACTCAAAATTGGACTATGCCTCCTTTAGTCTGGTAGCAGTAAGCCATTCCTGACCTTCCGTTACCCAAATTTTAATTAAAGGCATTAAACAGAATAGTTTTAAAAGCACCCACGACTTTACAATTGTTTTTCTGATTGTCTGCTCCAAGGGGAGGGGGTAAGGATCATGGACCGTGATATTGTTGAGGTGGATATAATCCACATAGGGATAAGGGGAATCATCTGCCTTCTTAGCAAAGAAAATGGAGAGGCAGCCTGGGATGTCTCCTTGAAAACCAACCCTTCTTTAGCATGTCATCCAACCATGCATTGAATGCAGCTTTATCCTCCGCCTTATGTAGGTACAGCAGACAGTATGTGTTCACCACCTCCATCATTTTTTAGAAATTTCAAATCAAATTCCGTATGTGGGGGAAAGCGGTTAGCTTTTTTGGAGTCAAAGATGCTCTTCTAGCTTATCATCTCTGTAGAAAAATCTGGTAGAAGACATACAGCAGAAATGAGAGTTGAAACAGATCCTCGGGTTTGAGCTTTATTGAGGGTATTCAGCGATGGGAACTCACCCTCTACATGATCATTGGAAATTGACAACATGTTAGACTTCAGGTGGATACTCATATGCTGCTAACGCCACCAACCTACACCCAGAATCACCAGGAACACAAGATTAGCCATCACTAAAGCAATTGCAAAAACTAAACTAGTGAGCTAAGAAAAGTGCTGGGCGCCATACTTTGTAGGATGGCTGGGAAGCCGAAGAGATGACAACATTAGCATACCTGGTCAATGTCTAGATCAAGCTGCTACAATTCAAGACTCATGATTTTTCCCGCTGCGCTAGTATCAACCAAGCCCTGAAGGACACTTGGTGTGCTCCAATACTAATTTCATTGTTAATAAGAAGTAGGCATGATTCTGTTAATTGGCGGATGGGGTCAATTCTTCAGAGACCGAAGAGATTGCAAATAAGTCAAGGGAAAAGCAGTTCCTGTAAAGAGAAAAATTGGGGTGAACAAGGGGTTAGATCACGACCTCTTTAGACTGGACTTCCGCAGGTTTATAGATAGGTGTGATGGAGCAAACCAACTCAAAATCAGGGGCGGAGTCAAGCGCTGGAACTAATAAAAATACCAACTTGTCTTTGGAATCAGCACCCAAGGGCTAGTTGGTAAATTTAATCATGAAGTTCCCACTTGGAGGACGGACCAAGGGAAAAAGTAGAGGGAAATGTTACCATTTGACTATAAAGTAATTCCTCCAAAGCCATCCAGTAGCTACTCATAAAATTAGCAATTGACTAGACAAACAGTAGAAGGTAGGCAAATGACTGAATCTTCATCTGGAAGAGGGTAACCACTGCTTTGCCCATATTGATCAAGAGGGCGGAAATGGCTAGAAGCAAAGGATATTCAACTATGTCAGGGCAACGGCAGATAAAGTTTAGACATGACTGCCAGTTGGGATTCAAATGCACCCAAAAGGCGGTCCAAAATGCCTGGGCATTGTCACTCCAAGAATGTTTAAATGTGCTGTGACATGAGTAACCATGGAGTGCCAATGGGCCACAAAATTTTAAAAGACAGCTCATCAAGAAACCAGGCTGTTGCAGCCTCAGGGCCAATGGGCCTGGGCTTAGGGAGTTTCAAGTTTGGGGAAAATTCCAAAATTCTTTGACACAATAAGCCAAATTTACTCCGGTGGGGACCAAAATTAATAACAAGTCTGGGACAATATAGTCCACACGAGGTCTGTGAGGCCATATTGCAGATGTTATGGGGGTTCAGCATAGGAAAATATGAATTTAATTTTAATAAGTTCAAACAAGGGAAGATTTTTTGATGATTTTAAAGATAAGAGAATCAATTTTTAATTTTCTCAGTGAGTTATGGCTGCTTACATAGAAAAATAATTGGGTAATAGACTAGTACTAAAAAAATTGGGTAATAGATTAGGAAAATATGGGATCAGGGCCCTTGAGATTCGACCTACCCTGGTAAACTTTGAGCAAGAGGGGGGAGGGAACGAACTTATTTGGAACTGACTTTGAAATATTAGCGGTATGTTGAGTCATTGTCAGTTTATCAACAAATGCCCAAGTTTTAGATTTTTGGCACTGATGATTAGAGTGACAGCATCTCGCCAGATGGGCAGTGGGAACCTCCCAAGGAAGCCCCACATAGGGCAGTCCCAAGAAGTTGGGAACAGGTTTGGGCGCCCAACCTTCCCTATCTGGTCACTCTGCATCCGTTTGGCCAAGAAAAATGTTGGACAAGTATTTTGATACTTTTAGGGGAGGGTTTCAAATTGGAGGCAACATTTCGCAATGGCCTGATGCCATTGGCAAGTTTTTCTGAAGATTTGATACTTTTTGCTTGATTTACCAAAAGTACACTCCTGTCCGGTTTTTTTGCTAATGGTTTGGGGCACTTGAGACATGATGCTGAAGGAACGTTACCATTAACTTCATTCAAATCTTTCACTCCATGAGGATGCCAAATCTCTAAAAGTCCACACAATTTCCCTTGATCTGCTGTACCAATTTGGCTGAAGTCAATATTGGGATAGGTGACGGGGTCCTCAAAAAGTAAGCTGTTACCCGTTGCTCGTCCACCACATGGGCGAGGTCACCTTGGGTGATGAGAGGGGCATTTGGCCTTCTCAGACCCTTTTTGATGGGAAAGGGAATGACACCAGGTCCAAGTGGAGGGGGCGCTCATCTTGACTTACAACAGCCTCTCTTAGAATGTTTTTGAGGTCTTTGGTATGTCTGAGATCCTTTAATTCTCACATCTTTTCTAATTCCTCATTTATAGAGTCAATTGAATGGCTGTGTCCTTAAATTTTTGGGTGTTACCTTAGGCTTTATAATCAAAAGAACACACCCAATTAATTTTATAGCCAATATTTGAAACCCCAAAATAATGAAGCGGACTTCTAAGTGCATAATGGGGTATTATTGGTAAGCAATTGTAGATTCTGAACTAAGTTCAATTTGCTTTAATTTCAGTTTAGATTTTGTTCCTCTTTATTTTTTTTCCAAGAGTAGATTTTTTTGCATAAGCTAAGTTCAAAGCTGTTTATTTTTAATAAGCTTTAATGTGCTGAATTTTTTATAATGTGAGAAGATTTATTCCATTTTCTTTTCTCCGTTATAGATGATATTCCAACTGCACAGTCATATGAAAACTTCATTTTTCTCAAAAGATGCTTTCTATGATGTATAATGACATTCTTGTGGGTATGGACCATAAGTGCAAGGAAGAGATTAGAAAAGCCAAAGGAATCAGGCTGGCTGTAATCCCTGACCTTTTTTAGCACTAGCGGTGCCCAACCCAAAAGGGGAAGCTTCCACGCATTTTTTATTTTCAAATGGCCAAACAAAGGGATTATTTTAACTAAAATTCCTCATATACCCCTCATCTAAAAGCTTAAGAAGCCGTATCAGAAGGTGAGGAAGCTTTGGGGAATTTTTCTGGCGCTTTCTTTAGCTGGTGGACCATGGCAGACAACGTAGGGCTTGGGTCATCAGCAGCATGCAGCATATGGGGGTAGAGCTGAGGGTTATCTTTATTAATAGGGCCGGCGGTATCCATCGCCTCAACGTACAGTAATTCATGACCTTAAACTTACGATTGACCAACGTTAGGTAGAGGCCAAGTAGGCCTAAGTTGGTACCAAGAGGTCACATGATGGATTGTCAGTGTTACATCAATGGCCCTAAAGTTTATTAGTTATTATATAAATGAGAACGAGTTTTTAAGGTTGATTTCTGTTAGAGGATTTGAGTCCTATAGTAAACATAACACTATCAAAAATAATAAAGATTCACCTCCTAACTAAACACAAGTTAGGGCATACTCAAGCTAAGCTGATAATGTAAATGTTAGTCTAATATTATGTTTATATAGGGTTTAGTTTATATTCAATCTCTTCAATTTATATATATCTAGTATTTCTAGACCAACTTCTTTGTCAGTTGCCCGTAACAGTTCTATTAAGGTTTCTATTTTTTATGAACTTATTGTATTTCCTGTCCGTGGACCTCTTCAAAAAGTTATTTCATATTTAGGTATTTATATATTTTTAGAAATGTACACTATATAGTTTTCGCCAATATGGATTCTATAACAACTTAACACTAAATCTACTGAGGGTCTAGGTTATAAGTGCCCGTTTGTCACAATCTCCTCCCAAGAATTTAACCACGTCATTACCTTGTTAGTTTACGTGGCGTTTTAACAATTTTATATTCTTCTGGGGTCACCCTATCATCAACACTATTTGTGGTGTTTTGTTTTCATTAATTTCACTAGTAGGTTCCCAAGTTACCTGGTTTTGGATTTTCTATCACTTTCTTAGAAACTAGGAAGTAACATACACTTTCCTTACATTAGCCTAAACAAAAACTTTGTAACTTAATTACATGAACCATTATGTTTAGGATTCTCTTGGGAATGAAATGATTATGTTAACCATTTGTCATAATCTCTACAATCTTCATCATAAGGTTTTCCTTTGTTTTACTTGATTTCTTTATTGGCGTGTCCTTATTACACCATATAGTAGAAACCTTACCCTTCATCTTGTACTTGGGGTTTTTTTTGAACTTTTACACCATGCTTTAGTATTCTAAAATCAACCACAGAAATCCTTTATGAAATTTGACAGGCTGTAGCTTCTATATCTCTGAAGCTTCTATCATTAACTTCACAAATATACCTTGTTTGCCCCAATGTTCATTAACTTATTGTGTCAGCCTTCACCCTGCGTGGCTGTTTGGGTATTTGTAGTCCTTAAAACTTAAATAAAGATTTGTAAATCAAAAGAAGATTTGTAAACCATTTTGTAGCTTGACTAACGGCTCCATTTTGCTTCCAATTGTTCCATGAGTTATTTGCAATCCCCCAAATGGGACGCCAAAAGGTTAATATATAAAGGTTTGTGATTGAGTCCAGCTCTAATTTTTCATAATGTCATAAAGTTATTATCTCTTTGATCACTTATATAAACAAGCAAGGAATAACTTGTATCACGTTTCTGGAAGATAGCATTTATAAATGAGTATAATCTGGTAGAAATAAGAAATCTTTTCTTTGCATTTGATCCCATTTTTGAGTGCTTTTACAAAAAAAGTTAAATTAACAACAGCCATCTGACAACATCCATTTTCCAATTGATGTCCTTGTATCTGCCGCCTGCTTCTTCAGTGTGGGGCAGTGGTGATCCACCTCCAAGCGCTTTCTGACCAACAGGGAAACGCATTTGGACAAGATTAAATAGTCTGCCAAAATCTCTGGGCCATTTTGTCCTTCATGGGACTTAGTACTCCACCTTGTGCACATTCACCTGACTTGCCTCATCTTCTTACCCTCCCCAAATCCACTATTTGATTTTGCTTCTGTATCAGCTATGGGAATTTATTACCATATGACAACAAAGCAATAATTAGACTTGCAACCACAGCCTTTACGCCAGCTGGCTTTATTGATTTCCGCCCTTTTAAGGACGATTTTGATGTAGGTTTCCAAACTGATGAGGACGCTGCAGCAGTGGCGTTGACCCCTTTAATTTATAAAATACCTCAGTCCCCAATACTCAAACTCATCTCCCTGATAGCACCACATTGGTGGTGTCATTTGACAATCTCTCGTCACATCTCCCACCCCAAATTTTGTATGATAAGTTGATGTCATGGCTTTTAGCTTATAACACTCAGCCAAACCTAATATTCACCATTATTTCTAGTTGAGAGCGCCTTGCTGCCCATCAAGCCACTGCCATTAAAAAAAATTAACTAGATGGATCCTTCTGATAGTGTCAGAATTAGGGGTGTCAGTTACTCGGGTGTTTTCCAGCTAAATGCTTAGTTTAATACTATTTAATGATATAATAATATTCATTTTGAGTTTAGGTTTGGAATAATCTGCGTTTGACGCTGAATGCCATTTGTAGGTCATTATGAAAAGTTTTTGGCGGAAAGCTAATAAATACATTATCAATCATCTGAATATGGCTCTGCTGACTAATTTGGAGAGCTTGTGACTCATGCCAAGGATGCTCAAAGTTTTATTTATACTTAATAAAACATATATGATTCAAGGGTGATTCATGCTGAGGATGGATTGTTTAATCTAATTTTAGTGAAGCAGATGAGCGGATTGGGAGGGAATCTCTACTTTTTTTAGCACTAGTGATGCCCAACCCAAAAGGGGGAGCCGCCACACATCTTTATTTGCGAATTATCCAAACAAAAGAATTATTGTAAAACAAAAAACCTAGCATAGCCTCTAAGCTATCCACTTAGGAAGCTAATTAAAAAGGCGAGGAAGCTTTGGGGAAACTTTTGTCTGGCGCCCACTTTAGCTGGTGGATCATGGTGGACAACATAAGGTTTGGGGCATCAGTCACATGTGTCAAAAGGAGCTATTTTTTGTGGTTTTCTTCATCAATGAGGCCAGCAGTGTCCATCGCCTCAACATATTGAGAAAGTTATTGCACAGCAAAATTGATGAGAGAGGCATACAATTGAAAGACTTGGTGTGATGGTGATTTTGGGTATAACTGGGGTCAAACAGAGAAGATTTTGCTGCGTTGATGCAAGCACGGCTCACTACAAAGTGAGTTACTCAATTTTGTAATTTGCATCCTCATCAAAATCATGGGGAAATTTGGGAAATGAATACCCTCAACAAGGGGTTCCATCACTTCAGGGAGAGGTCGGTGAAGAGGGTGTTGGCCAGAGAAGCTGCTGCTTTTACCGCCATTTTTTTATATTTTTATATTAGGATTCCATTTTTGATTGAAAAGGCAGAAATGCAAATTGGGAGGTTTTCAAAAAAAAATCCTCCAAGTGGATTGGGCTTAAAATTATACGGCTGATCTGTGTCATCAATCCATTTGAGCACTTTTGAATGGATTTAAATCTGCTAATGCCAGGCATCTACTGGAGTTGGTGCAGTGTTGGATTCTGATTTGCTGTGAACAGTTGACCATGACAGCTCAGCCAAAACTGTCTCAGCTATCAGCTTAGGATTCCATAATTCCAACAAATTTTTTTAAAATATTAAATTTTGATTAGTTGCTGTTTTGGATGCAGCAACCAGAATTAGCTGAGGTTGGGGGCAGGAGGATCACGCCACACTTGAAAAATTTGAGTGAGGCAGCAGATGGCCTGTTGGGATTTTTGCCCATATTCCCAGCCTGCTAGATTACCTGGTATCGCTAAGGGAAAAATTCCCTAAGAAGTAGTGAATTGAAATTGGTTGACTGAATTTTGGAGAAACTATATTTGTGGGATTTTAAGATATTTGTCTGGTCATATCCATTTTTTTAATCCGGATGAATATCTAATATCTCATCAGGTGGAGCGGCTGACGAAATAAGGGCATCTGATAGTAATTAACTATCAGGTGTACCAGTTGGGATCAGTCAGGTTTCATCTCCAAGTGATTGGGAATGTTTAATGAGTTGCGAGGTGAGTGATGTCACCTGCAACTAGCAAATCAATTGATTAGTGAAGTGACCTGCCATAATGGGTAAAAAACCCCATTATCTAAGCAGGTTGCTAGCCAATTATGGATGATTCACTTGGATCAAGAGGAAAACATTAAGGATACATTTCCAACTCTTTCTGTTTGAGGTCTCAAGGATGTCTAACATCGGAATCCTAGTTAGGATGGGGAAGACCATCAC